>WBMZ01013499.1:0-129833 GCA_013400975.1 Atrichornis clamosus | reverse complement strand
TATATATATGTATATATTCTTGCTTATATGTATATAGAAGGAGGAATTTCTCTTGAAATCATTCCAAATGCCAGGATTGAATTCACTAAGCCTAGTTCGGACATGTAATAATTTTGTATACTATATTTTTTTCAAGGAGACAACTGTATAAAACTAGTTGCATTTTAGTTTGTGAAAACAGTATTTCTGAGAACTGAAGAACGGATATTGACTAGGAGTAGAAAACAATTTTTGCGTGATACTTTACAAAGAAGGACTTTGCAAGATATTCCTCTTTCAATGTAACAACTAGTAACAGCCTGTCACAGGAGGACAGACAATAAAAAGGATTTCAAAGAGGTGTGAAAGTTTTATAAAACTTCAAGCACTGTTTTGATTAATTTTAGTCTGTATGGATAAATATTTTTCAAGCACAATATTAAAAATAAAAATCCCCCAGAACACTCCATTCTATTTCCTCCTCACACCACTCCACTTTTTCTTGGCCTTTCAAATAAATGTTGTCTGTTTTTTGCCCAGCACCCTTAAGCACTTCACAACAGGATTTTTGTGAGCAGTGAAGACTAGTTATTTTTTTCTATTTTAACAGGTGAAATATCTGTGTGATAGATGGAACTAAGGGAACAAAATGTGTCACAGGACTACTTCTGTATTTCCTGCTGACCCAGACGTCATATGAGTGGAAAAACATACAAGTTATAAGTACCGAGCTTTCCAAAGGTGACCTCATCTTTCCTTTTCTGCTATTGCTTGTGTCCCCATTGTGCTAACAAACATTCCCATGATACTGCCATATGATATGACCTATGTGCTTTATGATAAGACTGATAATGCTTTATGGTATGACCTTGGCCTGGCAAGATCATGGAGCAGATCCTTCTGGAAACTACTAAGACACATGGAAAATAAGGAGGTGATTGATGACGGCCAATATGGCTTCACTAAAGGCAAATAATACCTGACAAATTTGGAGGGTTTCTACAACAGGCTTACAACATGGGCGGATAAGGGAAGAGACTCTAGTGTCATCTACTTTGACTTGTACAAAGCATTTGACACCATCCCGCATAACATCCTTGTTTCTAAACTGAAGAATGATGGATTTAATGGGTGGACTACTTAGAGGATAAGAAATTGTCTGGATGTTTGCACTCAAAGTTGTGGTAAAGAGCTCACGTCCAAGTGGAGATCAGTGACGAGTGGCATTCCTCGGGTGTCAGTTGTACAGACCGGTGCCGTTCAACCCCTTGTTGGTGACATGGACAGTGGGATCGAGTGCACCCTCAGCAAGCTCACTGACAGCACCAAGCTGTGTGGGGCAGTCAGCATGCTGCAGGGAAAGGATGTCATGCAGAGGGACCCTGACAGGCTGGACAGGTGGGCCTGTGCAAACCTCATGAGGTTCAATAATGCCAAGAGCAAGGTTCTTCACCTAGTTTGGGCAATCCTGAGCATAAATACAGACTAGGGGATGAAAGGACTGAGAACAGCCTTGATGAAAAGGTCTAGGGTTTGTTGGTGGATGAGAAGCTTGAAATGACCTGGCAATGTGCCCTTGCAGCCCAGAAAGCCAGTTGTATCCTGGGCTGCATCAAAAGCAGCGTGACCAGCAGGGCGAGCAGGGGGATTCTGCCCCTCTACTCTGCCCTGGTGAGACCCCATCTGGAACACTGCATCCAGCTCTGGGACCTCCAATAAAAGAAGTGTGTGGACCTGTTGGAGCGAGTCTAGAGGAGGGCCACCAAATATTCAGAGGGCTGAAGCACCTCTCCTATAAGGACAGGCTGAGAGACTTGGCATTCTTCAGCCTGAAGAAGAGAAGATTCTGGGGATGTCTTATAGATGCCTTCCAGTACCAGAAGGGGGCTTTCAGGAAGGCAGTGGATGAACTATTTTCAAGGACATGTATTGCTAGGACAAGAGGAACAGCTTTAAACTGAAAGAGGATAGGTCTAGAATACATATTAGGAAGACGTTCTTTACAGTGAGGGTGGTCAGATCTCCAGAATGGTTGCCCAGGGAAGTTATAGATGCCCCATCCCTGTAAGTGTTCAAGGCCAGGTTGGAAAGGGGCTTTGAGCAACCTGATCTAGAGAAAGGTGTCCCTGCCTATGGCAGGGGGGTTGGAACTTGATGGTCTTCAAAGATCCCTTCTAACCCATACCATTCTATTATTGCAAAGCAACGCAATCAGTAACAGCACTAGACACTATTAATACCTGAATAAGCCTACAATCATCTACACATGCTAAGAGAATTAATTCTCCACTCTTTCTTGAAATTAAAACTACTAATTTTCCTGTTGAATTGTTTTACTTGGAAATTCTTTTTCAAGTGCCACTCTTTTTTAATGGCAACAAATTATTTGTTTTCAAAAGGAACAAGCATTTAGCTGTTAAAGCTGTTTTGCCACGGTGAAGTAAAACAGCTTCAATATATTTGGTTTCACAATTGATAAATAATCCATCTAAACTCAGAACTCTTGAAAATTTAAAAAAATCCTTCTTTAGTGCTTTGACTGGAAAGATTTTCTCACACACAAAAGCTCCAAGCTAATGTGCAACTTATGACAAATTTTGTTAGGCAAAATTTAATAAGAACAAGGTGAAAGGGGAGGAATTAGAATAATAGTCCCACAGAAAAATGTGTTATGTAGTAATTTCCAAAAAAATTTTGAGAAAGTGCTGAAAAATGTCAAAGAAAGTAACATTTTTGATGATTGCTGACAAAGTAATATTTGTTTGTTTTCTTCTGATTTCCTGACAATACTTATGACTGTGAAACTTTTTTTTTGTGATGCATTGTGTATACCATGTCATTTCATATTTCACAATTACAGCTCTTTTTATCTTAGATGTGATTTTTTGACTCAACTATCTATTTCGATGCTTCCAATTGTAAGCAGCCTAATTTAGTAAATCAGATGTAAGAAGAAACTAATGAGACTATGCTTCAAGCTGCTTCTGACATATTTTAGCAGTTTGCATTGTTACACACCTTTTACAGAAACAGTGTCAAGAGCATGTGGGGAAGTTGAAAAAATAACATCTCTCATTTCAAAAGTCTCTGGGAACTAAGCTGAACTCCACAACCGAGTGGGTTAGGACACTTCCCTGAGTCTCAACAGAGAAATTTTCCCAAGAGATTTCCAAACAATCTAGTATATTGCTACTCTCAACTTGGTTTATACAAAATATATAATTACTACAGGTTTGATCTTTTTTCTATCCCTACATTTACAAAGGCAATTTTGAAATTTTTTGAGACAAGGTAAGAGAAGTAGATGTTTCTAGATTAAACATATATACTGCAACATTGCCCAAAACTGGAGCATAACAGCACTGTTTCAGATCACAGGCTGATTTCTGTTCAAACAAGTGCTATCTAGAGAACTGTCCAGCTGTGACCTCAGGGCTTCTATGCTGGCTGTTGACAGGAGCCAAACCTTCATTAAAAGCAAAGTGATTGCAGCAACTGAAGAGTTGTTGCTCTGGTGAAATGGACAATTCCGGAGTTGCAGAGCTGAAATCTTGTGCCCACCTCCTGTGAGGCCACCTGGCAGTTCTGCCAGAAGTCTGGGTGTCCTTTCACTCTGTAAGTCAACTTACTCAGTATTGCAGCTGGTCAAATACAGGACTACTACATCAGCTCCAGAGCTGTCAGCTGGAAACACTGCATCCAGGCAATACAGAAAGTATTTGGGGGCACTCCCCCTGAAAGCTTCCAGCAATCCGAAAAACTGTCTGGGACTTGGAGGAGAAAAAATTTCTGAATTGGTATTTCCAGTGCCAGTACTGATCTCAACATGATACAGGAACAATAAACCGTCTTTACCTATGATTTCTGTACTAAGGCAAGATATCTAGTTCAGTTAAGGAGAGATCTGAGAGAGATGCTAACAATGGAACTAAAGACTCCAATTTACAGAAAGCTCTCTACACACTTCCTTGAATTTCCACAGCAGTATCACACCTCCCAATAAATTGCTACATACACTTCAGTTTTCAAAAAAATCAGACAATACCTCTGTTAAATGCAAAAATAATGCTACTTTCCACCCATTGGCATTTCAAGTGTTGAGTCAACACAGCCTTTGGAGCAAGACTATACCTAAAGAAGAACACAAAAAGACAGCTGTATTCCCAAATGCTAACACTCAGCAAATTGCAGTGTCATTCTACACCAATAATAAATCTGAATGCATATTTCCACATACACTGTAGGTTTTTGGTTGGCATGGTGGCCTCCTTAGTTGAAGACCTGTTGTACCATGATAATAATAAATACACATTTTTTGAGGAACAAAGTACCAATTTTTATTGGGTGAAGAGTTATTTTATGACAGTGGCTGCTTTCTGGTTCCAACTTCCTGATGAAACCAACTTCCTGACTTTTAGAAAGATTTTTTTTTTCTGAAACCAGAGAGAACTAGGAAAAATAGGCTATACATATGAGGCAGAAAGAGACTTGTATCAGATTGTTACCTGTTCTTTTCTAATCTCTAGCTAACGAAAGACTTTGTGAGATTTAAACTCATAGACTTTATAAAATTTGGCCACAGTTTTTTAATAAGATGACAGCTGAAATAAAGAAAAAAAAAACAATATAGGAGAAGGTTTCTCAAGAGAAGAGGTATCAATCTAGTGTGTATGGAAAGAAATCTCTCTGAAATAAAGGTAGGTGCCTTATAGAACATTTCTAATATACTGCATTTCTGATTAAAATTATGATTAAAATAACAGAACTATAAAACCAAACATGAATATTTTGAAATATGAAAACAAAAACATTCAAACTTTCATATGGTAAAAATATTTATCTTTATTACTCATACAGAATTGTATTGCAGCCTGCCTAAATTCATCGGGTGGGAATACCATTGTGCCGTGTCCTGAATCTTCTAGAACTGAGAATATAACAAAGCCGGTATGACTGTATGTGTTATTGACTGCTAATTTCATAAAGCTTTGCCATCACAAGTCTCTCTGATTCAGCACCAGAAGATTAAGGAATAGCCACTATTTCTTAAAGCTATTTCTCCACAAGGTCACAATAACATCCTGCTAAGGCACACTGTCACCAAACAACTTTCTCCCAGCTGCACTCTAGATTTGACAAAGAGTCTGAATGACGGCACCTGCCTTGGAGAGCTTGCCATCTGAATAAGCAAAATTGTACGTGTTCTGCATTTTGCCTGTCTGCAATACAGAAAGGTAAAGAGATCTGCACAAATCCATGCATTAGGTCAACCCTAGGACTGGTAAGAATCACAGCATCCTAACTCTTGACTGTGGAGCTATCATGCAGCATGTGAAGGATACCTCTCAGCTCTGGCAGGTTTTACATCAAGCCCTAAGGATTACAAAATGTGGCTGATGACTGTAATTAGTGTTTATCGTTTGTTGTGTACCAACAGCATGCTTGGAGCAAAAAACAAAATTAAAACAGTGACTGCTGTAGAGAGAGGAGAGGCTAAAAACTAAACATGACAGATAAAGAAATGAAAACAATTACAGATATATCACACTGACTTAGAATCCATGAAGTTACAAAAATAATAAAGTTAAATAATAAAATTGCCTGCAGGCAATCTAAAAGAGATTTAATTATTTTTAAATTACCCATCTTGGATGAAAAATCATTTCCAGAACCAGGAGAATTAAACATTCTTTTGACCCTGACATGAACTACATTTTAAAGATTTTTTTTTTTAATATGTAGCTTTTATCTAGCTAAGTTGTATATCCCTGCTTTGTTTATTAAATGTATAACATTCCATCAGTCATAAATTATATTATGTGAAACATATTTGTAAATAAAATATGAAGTAGTGATATATTTAATGATAAATGCAGTAAACTGAACCCAACTATTAATCGTGAGCTGTGATATGTGGTGTTTACATATATATATCAGTGTGTGTAGGAAGCTATTGCAAGACTGGCTAAAACTTGGATTAATTTGTGCAATTCAGCACTATCTAACAGCTGTGTCCTAGGTCTGTCTGGTTTAAAGGTAGCCTCAGATTGACCTCTGTGAATGCACACTGTAGTAAATATGCATATTGCTCTCTGTAAGGCCCTGAAGGCAGCCATCATTTGCATTCTTAGCTTCCAGATTCAGGTTGCGTTTTTCCTTCCTGTAGCTACCACATCCTACAACCCTAATTCCTTGTCCAACAGTAAAGACTGTCCAACAGTCTTCACTTTCTTGTGTAGCAAAGACTTACTCAGCCTCCTATCGCTGCTCACCTCTATGCTGATATCACCCACAATTCTGGATTCGTCATCTGATCCCGAACTGAGGAGGGTTGTCATCCAGGGAAGGAGGTATTTAAGGCATGTTCTCAAGAACATTTGGAGGAACTTAGTTTATTTCCTAATGAACAGGAATGTTGTCTTGAGCAAGTCACCACAACCAGCCTTAGACCCCAAGAGTGATGCAGATCTTTAAAATGTTTGTATTATGGAAAAACTAAAAAAAATCTTTAGAAGAGATATTCAGTAGAAATAACATGTTAATCCATAAACCCAGTCATTTTTCTGTCATGATATATGAATGCAATTTTAAGAGGTGTATAAAATATTCTGAGCATATGCAGGTATTCTTAGGTTAAATTACCTAAACATCTGCTTTGGTTAACTATTAATAAATAAATTACTTAATTGCTTACTTTAAAAATCAATGTTTTAAATTGGGACACACCAAAAAAATATTAGCAGTGGTTTTTTTTCTGATAGTTCTGATATTTTAAAAATAAAACTTTCCTAACCTGAAAAACATGCCAAGAATTACAAATTGGCAAGAAAATAATTTTTCACAGAAACTTAGTTCTTTATTATTAAACATGTAAAGTTAGTTCAGTTCTAATCTTATTAAATATTATTAATATACCTATGTTAAAACTACTGATTCAAGCTAACTTTATTTCAGGAACACTGAAATATTTTTAAATACCATATAGAGGAAGTTTTTAAGTTTCTTCTATATCTCATTCAATACAATTATATTACAATAACACAGTTATATTTAATTATAGTGTCTAGCTTCACTCAAGAGGAACCCAAAATTTTTAAAGACATATGTCCTATCTGGCTGCAATAAATACTCTTCCACTAGACAGCTAAATTGCCTGTCAAATATCTCATGAAGCTTTGATAGGCACTTCAATTTTATGATAGTCTTATTTTTTTTTCGTTTTACTTGCATTAGAAATACCTTAGCAGAACATGAAACTACTTTAATGCTCCCTATCTTTTGCCTCAGAAAACAGTCTGGCATAAAAATTAAGAGCTCATACTTCCTGCAAGTATTCTGGAAAAAGTTTTGTTTTCTCCTTCATTTGGATGAAAGATCTAAATATATTTATTTAAAGTTACCTTTTAAAGTACGCATGGAAGGCAGCCTTAGAAATGTCTTACTGTTAAGGCTAATATTTCCTTTCTGCATGCTTTGACTGAAAAGTTATTCTCAACAACACAGAAAATTATAACTTTTTCATAAGGTCCAAAGTTGCTAAATCTAGAGATACACTGATCAGCAACATCTTTCACAAGTCTAATAGAGCCTTTTTTCAGACAAACAGAAAAAAAGCAGCACTTTATGAATGGCCAAGAGCAGAAAGTGTAAGAGTCTGTGCCTTTTGACTCTCTTCTTTAGCCAGAGGACAGCTCCAAGTGATACAGGAAAGGGAACCACCGATGTAAGCCAGAAGCGTTTTGTAAAACTCGTAGTACTTTCAAACAACCTACATAGATATGCTACCTTTAACTACCTGAAACATTTAAAGATTTGCATTTGAAAGAGTATTACAAGCAAGGGGAGATGGGTGACATTAATATATCCTTCAAAACATTAAGGTATTATTTTTCTATGTTGTAATTGATTCAAGATTAGTTATTGTCAAAAAGAAAATCAGTGTAACTAATGAGGTATTCTTTAAAAATCATTGTAATTTCCTAAGAAAAGAATGTACTGTTCACATGTAAATGAGTTTTCCAGTTAATGAGTAAAGGCAGTCAATCAAACAGATCTGCAAAGGGAAAAATTATGAATAAGATTTTTTTGGGCTGTCCTTTGTTCCTTAATTACAGGAAGAAAAGCATGGCTATTAATGTGTTATTGCTAAAAAGCTTCTATTTTATGAGCCATTACTATAGAAAAATTAAAATACTGCTTGAAAATAATAATATCCAAGATTTTGTCTGGAATGACTTACCATCATTGTACCTTAAAATACTAAACCAGCACAGAATGATATTTACACTGAAAAGTATACTAATGTTTCCTTGATCAGCTCAATGACAAAATAGAAAGGAAAAGATTGCTTGAAAAATGTGTAGGGGGGTGGTTATCTTTCTACTGAACTTGTAATTGAGCAAAAATATAAAAGTGTTACCATGTAGCCCAATTTTCAATTGATGTGTGATTATAATGCCTCTGATAATTAGGTTAATAGCATTTTGTTAAAGCATTTCAAGTAGATTTGCAACCACTTGCATACCAAAACTTTAGCAGAGCTTTAGCAAGTGAGTACGTTCTTTGGTAAATGCAGTGGCAGCTTTGCATTTTTGTCCCTTTCTGCAGAATGGCTTTTGCTTTGTTTCTGGAATCAGTCAGAGGTACAAAAGGAGACTACTCCTTAAAGGAGGCTGCAGCCAAACACAATCCATCATCCTTTACAAATTATACTCAAATACAGCCCAAGTTTAGAAATCTTAGATTACCAACAGGAAGCTGAGTGAAAAGCTCATGTTCCCAAAGCACATAAACCTGTATTTCTTTTTAAACACGCAAACAATGTTATTAAGAAGCAAATGTTTATTGTGTACTCAAATTCGAAGAGATGCTAGCAGCCCTTGGAGAACAGAAATCAGAATATTTTGTACTTTACAAGAATGAAAAGTATAGTTTTCAAATTGGATGTGGTTAAGTTCAATCTCTTCCTTTTGTGCCTGTGTTACTGTAATAATAGGAATTCAGGAAATAGAGAAAGAAAATTAGATCAGAATAGTTCTGATGCCTTATCTAGCATAATATTTCAGCATGTCAAAGGGCATCTGACCTTCTTGTTCATGATCAAATTCTTAAATGCTGATTTAATAAAAAAATCACCTTCTGGCCTCAGAATGAACACTATGTTGTTCATTCAAAGATTTTCTATTAATATTCAGCTTCTTATCACTGCATATGATCATTACATAGAAGTTAACAAATTATTAAACTTTGCTCAGATCTGAACAAAGTAGCCATATTTCTACCTAAGATTTACCTAACAGAAATAGCAAGCCCGGTGCTCTGAATTAAAAATGTATCCTCTATGCATGCTGACACAATCAAGTGCATCTGGGAAATACCTTATTTTCTGTGATAAATCATGATCCGTCGCAATTTATTATACTTTTCATAAGAGTGTGCTTTGCAGCACTTCACATGCTGTTTTACTTATGAGTTACGTCCTCAATGCATCCTGGATGCATCCAGTTTCCATGTACTGTACAGCAATGCAGTTTATGCAGAAATCTCATGCTTTTATTGAATACTTCTGAGCAAGGAAGAAGAACTTTTTTGGGAAACTCTAAATATAAATAACTCCAGATGCAGTGCAATATATCAGAAGCCAGCATGGATTCACCAAGTCTGAATCATGTCTGACTAATCTAATGGCCATCTACAGTGGCACACACATGAGAGCATTTTTCTTTAGACCTCACAGCAAAGTACTCTGGTCTAAGTGAAATCAAGGCACACGTCCACTTAATGTGAACTCTGATATTAGAAATCATTCATTCTAGTAGAAATTATTCATGGAAATGAATTTCTTAGAATCAGTGGACTGGTATGTTACAAATAATCCAGAAACTGAGATTTAGATTTTATTTGTATGTCTACAGATATCATTTTTATTCAATCAGCCTCTGGAACACATTATTTTAATGAGAGATTTACCTTTGGTTACAATGGAGCCGCTAACAAATTCCAAATTAAACTAAGAACGTCTCCCATGTTCAGTACTACAAGGGAAAATGTGATACTTCCTCATAGTAACAAGTTTTAGAAATAACATCAATAACTGGACCAATTGGGTTTTGATCAAAACTGGTTTGATTTTTTCCAAAACTTCATTTCATTTCTAACACCTATTTTTTGTTCTATGTGATAAGTCATTTTAGCATATGTAGTCCAAAGGCTTCTAAGCACAGAGAAATTTGCAACAAAATCTGAAGGATCCTAGCACTCTCATCCTCAATACATTTCACATAAAAATATACAGCTAATGCTCTTGAGCATTCCAGTTTACAAAGAATAAAATAGAATCAGCTGACCCAGAGGCTTGTATGAGATTTAGAGAAGACAATTGTTGGTTTTTTACACAGAGGTGCTGAAACTTGATTTCTCCTTTGAGGTAAAAGGATAAGTTATTTATATATAGATAGTATAACATGAAGGATTTTAGGATTTTAGTTTGTTCTAAGCACTTTTGAAAATATGTATACATTATTACTTCAGATCATAAACCATTGAGCCTCAGAAGGATTAGCAAGGATGTTTCATTCTGCAATGGCCAGCTGCACTATGTCTACTGTTCCATTGATACCAATTTTTCTACATGAAACAAAAGTAGCAGGGAGGATTTTAACTTTTTTTTTCCAGTTTCCACACCAGCTTCAATGAAAGTAAAGCACTGAGCAACTAACCCGACATTAGCTGCTGTTAGACTCTTGGGGCCACTGCTGTGCTGCAGTATTCTGCACAGATGGAAGCAGCAAAGTGACCATAAGGGCATCCTCCACATGGTTTGTAGTCAAGAACAAAACACCCTGTACATACAACCTAGTCTTCCACTTCCATCCAGGCTCTCTTATCATGACAGATCACACAACATGGCGTGTTTTGCCTTTTCTCAATCTATTAACGTCCTTTTGATTTCTGCATCAGGATATTACAGCAGGATTGAAAATCTTGGCAGGTAGAAAAAAAATTTATCCTTTTTTAATCAACTCTCAAAGTCCTATAATTGTAACCTATTATCAACCAGCCTAAATTAGAGATGTATTGTATTACTAAGAACATTTCACATACTCATTTTCATCACAAGCATAAATTTTTCTCCTGTTTGAACAATAAGAGGGAGATGGAAATAACTGACTTGCTCTGGAACTAATAATTTGTTTCTGTTAAAAAATATTAAAAAAGAAAGAAGAAAGAAAGAAAGAATCGATTTCTTCCATTTGACTTGATATCTTAAAAATCTTCTCCTATATCTTTTGTTCATTTTTCCTCTTACATGAGCTCTCCCCACCTGGATAATTCAGAGTTGGAAGTTTTCCACTTTTACCTCTCAATATTACCAGAATCAGACTTGAAGTTGTCTGGATCTAAAACATTGATTTAAACACCATGTTAAATAGATGTAACAACTGTATTTAGAAAGTTATTAGACTGTTTCCTATATTAACATATGCAGACATAAATTATTTTTTATTTAATAGCCAGCAAAATGAGAAGTTTATAAATCAAGTTTATTAGACACTTCTATAGCCTCAAGCTGATGGGCACAAATTCAATTTTATGTTAACTTGCTTGAGTAGTTAGCTCACAATTAAGATCTTGAAGAATTAGGCTGTGGTAATAACAATATATGAGAATTTGATCTAAATCTTGGGATTTAGCAGCGGTTTGTGAATGAGTTTGTATGCAGTTTATCTCCACTGGAAACCCGCTTAATAAACTAAAACCAGATCAGCAGGAAAAATGAGACACTGGATAAACTAAGCATTTTTCCTGTTTTAGTTATTCATGCGGTTTCTAATCTACTGCCATTTCAGCTAGAAACTCAGCTTCACAACACAGCTAAATAAACAGCCCTACAAATATTGAGTATCTTAAACATCCTTGCAGAACGTGAAAGCACCTAAACCTAAAGAGACAAAATAAGGAAATCTTTGTTTTTCCAGCTGTGATTGTTGTACAATCCAGCAGTAAAATATTCAGATTAATGACTAAATACATAAGTAGAGAAATCTTTGTCAGAGAAACTGAACAACTCTGAAATTCAATATGTAGGTTGAATTTCCTTTTGTAAGTTCGCTTTTTAAATGAAGGCAATGATTTTGGACATCTTACACGTAAGAAAAGTATATTTTAATTCTAAGAATAATAATTGGTAATAAAGGTACAAATAAAAGTGTTCATTTAACAATATACATAAACTTTGATCTACAATATGCCCCCATTATTCTTTGTTCTTATGTTAACTCACAAATATATTATTTTTTTAAAAAAAGGCCACAAATATAACCTTGTTCTGGAATTTTTACTTTCCAACCGCAGCACAATTGTGGGTCTCTGATTGACACATTGATTTATTCCCAGCAAGGGTCCTATAATTAATGTGACCTTTTGATAAGGTGGGAGATATGGGGTGAGACAAGTGCTCTCAGGAGAGCTATTAGCAACTTCTGAGCAATTGCTAATGTTAGAGAGTAATCTTTTTTTAATACAGTTTGGAAGATAATTGACAAACCATGATAATGAGTATGTATAGGGAAAGAAGGAGAGTATAAAAGAGGTGCAAGAACTGTTAATTACTCAAAAAGAGGTGAGATTTCACCACTAGAAAAACTGCACATTTTGGGCTACGGCCTCAGGAATGCAATTAAAAATTCCAAGAAAACGTAAGAAAGAAATCATAGATCTACGTGGTCCAGAAAGAAGAAAAAAGAGTAAAAAACTTTATCTATCTTAAGAAGCCTTAACTTTCTGTCTTTACATTGCGTAGCAGGTGTTTTTATTTCTTCTCATCAGATGGTATTTGTACCAAGGGAGTTTTCTCATTTCCCTTCCCATCTGGTTCTACACAAACTGATATAACATAATACCAGGATGACAAAGTTCCACTAATATAATTTGAAGATTAGTTGTATAACTAACCTTTTATTTCATAATCAAGATCCAGTAACCCATTCATGACAACAAGACAAGTATTCACATTATGATCATTTTTGAAACACAGGGTAAGATCAAACCAACCTATCAGTAGTGAAAATCTGTGACTTTATAGTCAAAAATTTTAGACAAACTTGTCTATTTAATGTATGTACATATAAATATTTTTTTAAAGTTTTGTTTACAGTTAATAGAAATATATACATCTAGAATGTGAACTATCTCATTATGGATACAGAAAGCAGTGTTTGCAGAACACAAAAGCCTGTAGGAGAATAAGCAAAATGCAAACAAATGGAGAAAAATGTGAGAAGATTAGTTCCAAACCTGAATGAAACAGTATACTGTGAATATAGCTGGGACAAAATTGATCATCTAAAAAGAAAACAAAAACTCCTCCACTCTCCATTTTGTATGGCCTTTTGAATGTTCAAACTGCCCGTGCACTTACTTTTTCTAATTTGGATGTTACTATCTATACCCCAAAGCAAACCACTGGACAAAGTTTGTCTTTTTGGTTTAACACATCATCATAAAATCATGAGATTGAAGGAACAGCAGAATTTTTCAACATTTTTTCAACACTAACTTTGCCTGAAGTGGGGGTTAGCCAGTAGCAAGTGGCAATAGATTAGTTATACACCAGAAACTATCTGGGAAAAATTCTTTTGAGCAGTGAGTCTTTATGGAGTTGCCTGCAAAACTTATCCAAAACAGGATACAGTGAGGAAAATGCAATGACAGATAATATTTACATCACTAGACAGAATAAAGTATGTGGTAATTTCAGTACCTGTGAAGAAAGAGTGATTTATAAGAATCTATGATTGATAATTTCATTTTGAAATTATTTGGCAGACTGCACTGAATTTCTGCCATTTCAATTAAAATTGAAATTAAAATTGAAGTCATTCTCATAATTTAAATGTAGCTGTACAGAAACCATTGGTATTCCCCTGTAAGGCATAATTTTACTCTTCAGTATTTTAACTAGGTGTTTTAGACCATGTGCATTTGTTTGTGACTACTAACACCTTTTGTTTTCACTGAAATACTTTTTAACAACACAACAGTCACTATGGAAATAAGAAGGACAGAGAAAGCAATTGGGAAAAGAGACAGGCATAACAATTTTGAAATTATTGATTTCTAAAAATCTGAGCCTGAGCCTTTTCAATCTTCTTAACAAGATCTTTTAATAATCTTGTTTTCAGTCCCCCTCATCAGCTCTCTTCCCCCACCCAATCTCTGTTTCCTGATCTCTTATTTAGAGAGAGTAAGGCTTCATCCATCAACACTAACAGAAAATGGTTGTTACAATTCCAGCCCTCTGGAACAGGTAAGGTATTTATCACTTGATTATAGAGGAGTCAGCTTTGCAGCCAGAATACTAAGTTAAAGAAATGTAATAACGGGCAACAGTTTGAGGAGAACGGCTATGAAATCTATCAGGGATGTGATCATCCACATTTGTGCAAATAGAGATGACTGAATCTGTGTACCTGTGACCAGCAGAGACAAGGGAGCACAACAAAACAGTCTCATTGCCTTGAAAGCAGGAATTAGCATGGGTGCTTCCAAGCAGCCTTTTCCACTTTGAGCAGAACGTGAAAGTGGCCATGTGCCACGGTGCATCATTATTCCTTTCAACTGCTAGTCAGCACTGCATGATGGAGTGTGGCATCCAAAGGCAGCACCAGGGATGGGATCAGTACACGGTAAAGTGCCAAGTTCAGACACTAATGTGGCATGCCAGCAGTTGTGTCATGCAGGTATATCCTTGGCAAGCAAACGGGAATATCAGTGTGTGGCAGGAAAAGAACCTGTGAAACAGAGCCATGATACCCTATATTTTCTGTGTCTCACCTCAGTTTCTCTTCTGCCTCCTCATCAGTAGCTCCTTTCCATGAGAAATTTTAGGGAATTTGATTTTAAGGCAAGTGAAATAAAGGTCATCTCTACATGAAAGCCTGAACATGTTATTTGCCTTGCATGTTGGTTTTTCATTAGAAAACTAGCACATACTTCCCAAGTGGGTGTGGGGAAAAAGGAGATGGCTGAGGAAAGGTGTTTTCATATTTTTCTTGGTTTTTCTTGGTTTCTTACTCTCAAATTCCATTTTACATGTCAATAAATGAAAATAATTTTCCCTGGGTCAAGTCTTTTTTCCCTGTGATAAGTGGTAAGGGCTCTCCAAACCTGGTGGGAGAGGGGCTATTCACCCCTAGTCTGTCTCAAACCGGGACAGGGATCTCCCTGCTTTACCTTGACCCACAAGTTTTCCATGTTATTTCCCCCTCATTGCTGTTGGGAGCGGGCAGGGAAAGAGAAAGCAGCTGGATGAGCATCTGGCAGCCAGCTAAGATAAACCCACCACAGACTTAACTAAAAATTATGTGAAAACATCCCCAAATGTGTATGAACTGGTATTTAAACATCACTATTTTTAGATGCTTTCCTCTTTTTTTTTTTTTTTTTTTTCCAGCTTGGATACTTGATTATTGCACTTACTGCTGTGTGGAACATTTATTTGGTGCACACTGCATCAATACAAACATCTTTCTTGGATTTTTTTTCCCGTCATTTTTCTCTGAGATGAGCCTCATGCACGTAACTCCTCCTTCTCCTAAAACATCCTTAAGTTTCACTCCCTGCTCTACAAAAGTGCTAAGAAATGGGATGGTGAATATCTCTGCTCAGCTCAGCAGGCTGGTGTAATGTGCACAGAGTGCAGCTGGAGCCACAAACGGTGAACAGTTAGCATGAGCTTCAGAGACCTTGATGTATGTGCACTGGATAAAAGTCATCACTCATGGATACTGAAAAAGGTCCAAAGCACCAAAATATAAATCAATGCATAACACCAATAAACCACTGCTAATGTATCACCAGTGGCTCCTGAAGTCTTGCAGAGAACAAATCACGAAGACGTTTTATATTGCAATAGAAACCACTCTGTGTAACCAAGTTGTGCCTGTTTGGAGTCACATGTAAATGTGCTGCACTAACAAACGTGTGGGGGGGTTCCCTCTAATGCATTACATTGCTTTCAAGATGAGCTTTTGCAGGGGAAAATGTCTGCATCACTTGATATTTATCATTCTGCATTACATATATATATGCACATTAAATATATGTATGTCTTAAATATATATATCTATAAGCATTAGTGAAATAACTTGCCTATATGAGGCCTACACAAGCATCCTGTCCTCAACGTAAAAAAAAAAAAAAAAAAAAAAAAAAGGAAAAATAAGAAAATAGGGCAAAGACAGTAAAACAAAGTTTTAAGAGGAATAGTGTGTGTCACTGGTGCTCATTAGTACTGCTGAGAACTGCCGTGCC
This sequence comes from Atrichornis clamosus, assembly GCA_013400975.1. NCBI lineage: Eukaryota > Metazoa > Chordata > Aves > Passeriformes > Menuridae > Atrichornis > Atrichornis clamosus. The sequence goes on along the minus strand of WBMZ01013499.1, from coordinate 113,540 downwards.
AGCACAGCCATTTTGCTGTCGGCGTTCATATGCTGCTGCACGGTGCCATGCTGGTGCTCCAGCCTGCTTGGAGCTAGCTGGGGACTCCTTGGGCTGTGCTCTGCTGCACAGGGTAGACATACCCTCAGGGTCTGGGGCTGCTTATTCACATTTCCTAATAAGTGCTAACCCAATAATAGCAGCTCTTGCAATTGTTCCAGAGCAAGCAGTGCACATCCATTCTGCAATATGCTTCCTCACAATTTACCCCATGGCATTCTTAGCTGTATCAAAATCCAGTCAAAGCAGAATAACAAAACATACTGGAAAAGAGGGGAAGACAGAGGTGAGCAAGATTTTGGTTTAATTTTTCCTCAACTGTTTCTTCCTTCTGCCTTAACTCTTAATTTGCAAAAATTCCATTGTCTTATATTTAGGTGAGGCTTTTCACCAATAAAAATATCCCACTGAATACTGAGCAAAATTAAAATACATGACAACAAAGCAGAACAGGTTAAAAAATCAAAAGAAATCAACTCCTGACCCTTAATTCATGTTTCTCAAATCCGCAGCAATTATATTATCATGCTAACACCATTGTCATTAGTAGTAATGAGAAAACTGCTCTATTTAAAGATCATGAGACATGCACTACAAATGTATGAGAATAAGAATCCTAAGGGATTAATGATTTTAGTTCTTAATATGCAACACAATTAAAAGGCACTCTCTAGCAATAGGAGGCTCATCCTTTTCAAAAAAAGTCAAGAAAGAAAAAAAAGAGTAAATTAAAAGTATCCAGCCACAGAAATTAGGTGTTAAACTTTTATCGAAAAGACCACAGATTTCTGTCACAGATAGTGTAATTCAAATGCAAGGAAAGTGGGACATGGAAAAAGAGATCATCAGAGTTCTATTCCTTCCCATCCTGTCAAGAATATCAACATCTCCTTTTAAAGTATTCACTTACTCTTAAAAGGCCCTGCACAGCAGTAGCAATATTAAACTCTTAAGACTGAGAGAAAAACATGCAGAGTCAAGAGGAAATAGAAAAATGTCATTTGATAATTGCTTGTCACTTCCAGAACACTTTCAAGTAGTAAAGGGAAGAGGAATGCATTAGGCTCCCAGAATTGTAGGAGACACCACTGAAAGTTTTTTTACACAAACCTTTTTCCATTTATAATGAGTAGTATAACAATTTATGTGTCTGAGAAGCCAGCAGCAGCCTGTTCCATTTTATTATTGTAAAAATCAGAAAAGGGGGAAAAAGGGGCAGAGACCATGGAAGAATGTCAAAGGTTTTAAAAGTTTGAGATAGCAGGGGGAAAAAAAAAATTGATCAGAATATGATCAGGAAGGGGGGAAAACCAACAAAAAAAAAGAAGCATACAATCCAGCTCTACTTACAGTTAAGGGCTATAGCTCTGTTATACGCACCTGAGCAGCCTGTCCCTCATCTGTGAAACACTGTACAGAGCTTCAGAGACTAAAGCATTAGGAAATTTTCCGTGGAAGATCGCTACCTCACAGTGCATAAAGACCCCTAGAAGGAAAATGTAGGATTTGAAAGGAGAAGATAGAAAGCGGGAGGATGTATGAATCTTTTGCTTTGTAGGCAGGGAACATTCAAAGCCTCCTTACATATCTACAGGCATGAGTCTTTCACACCAGCATCAAGAGGAAAATCTTAAACTGTTACTCATTTGCAGCAAAACTTATTCAGGGCTTGTTTTGAAGTCTTTTCAAAGTACCTTACTCCAACAGAATTCACATTTCAGACATGAAAGCTCTGCCTTTTCTCCCCCCTTGCAATCATGTATTTGAAAAAGCTGTCACCACCTGGGTATATTGCTCTCCCTCCCACCCCTTTCTGCTTCAATGAACTTATAAATGCATCACTGAGAAACAAGTGCTGTGATGTCAGGTTGAGTCTGAGATCTTGAATAGGGTGGAGAAGGTGTCTTAGTGTCTTTCAAAGAGAGATGGCATTGCTTCTCCCAGACCGGACCACCTCATGGCTTGTGGCAGAATGTGAAAAGTACAAAGTTTAAGTGATTGATAACACAAAATTTACCCTGAAGCACAAACATAGGCAAACTCCACTTTTGAGAACATCCTTAAATAATTTCCTGGCAAGCCTAGGAAAACACTATGACGTATTCTCCTTTGTACTCAGGATAACCAGCTTCTTCTGCTACCAGTAGGGACCGGGGCTAGAAAGGAATTTGGTGCTAGGAAATGGAGCATATATAGGCAGGAATGCATTCTACTTCATAGTGTCTCTTGCAGTCTCTGGTGTCACTTAGACATTTTTAACAAGCTGTATTCAGGAGGCAGGTTTAGTAGGTCAGGCTTAATAATGTGGCACATAATTAGGAACAGTTAAGGTTATATTAGAGTATTTCTCTTCATAGGATTCTTATGACCCTCTAATTACATTCTCGCTTGAATGAATTTTAAGAAAAATAATTTCTGTATTCTACTGCATACCTATATAATACTGTGTTCTGACTCATTAAAAAGTACTCTGTTAGCTCTTGGCACCGGACCATGTAATTCTTCCAGCTTTTATAAATGGAGGGCTATGAAAGAGAACTTGGCAAAAAAGGGATCTAGAGAGAGCAGCAGGCTGCAGCCCAAATATTTGGAAATTCTAGGGTTACAGTGATTGTTAAGGAATTAATTTACAATCCAGGAGCAGAAAGACATACACATAAAGCAGCTTGCCTGCATCCACCACCCATGCTGTTGAAGAAGAAACAGTGAAGAATGCATGCAGAGACACCAGAGCAAGTGTCTGCCAGCCAGCTAAAGCCCATCCAGCCTAGCTGCAACACGTGGCACTGTGACCACTGTAATACCGCTTTGGATCAAAACTACCAAGTCTATTGCACTTTGTGCACAGGCTGCCTTTGATCTCCACCATTTTGAAGTGGCTTCTAACCTTGTTTTAAACATTTGTGTGCGACACTGGATAAGTCACTGAAACACACAGTAACAAAAGGATTCAAGACACCAGCAGAACACAACACAACACACTTGCTTTTGGCAAACTCTGCCCAGTTCTTGCTTCTTTCTTGTAATGTTGTCTCCCTGCTCTCTGAAATTCTGTTCTTCTCTACAATCTCTGAGACTCTCTAGGCAATCTGGGAGACTCCTGGAATGCATGTATGATAACTTCCTAAGCCAGGTAATAGACAGCCCTACCAGAAGAGATGAGACACAAGACCTGATAGTCACCAATGCAAGTGGGCTGGTCGGTGACATCAAGACTGGAGGTGGCCTGGGCTGCAATGTTCACACACTGGTGGAGTTTGCAGTAGGTCAGGTGAAAAATAAAGTCAGGAACCTGAATTTTAGGAAAGCAAAATTCCAGCTGTTTAGGGAGTTAGTCAATAAGACCCTCTGGGAAACTACCCTCATGGGCAAGAGGGCAGGAAAACAAAGGTAGATTCACACTAAATATAAGGAAGAATTTTAATTTTTTTTTTTTTTAAATATGATGGTGGTTAAACACTGGAACAGGTTGCCCAGAGAGGTTTTGGGTGATCCAACCCTGGAAACATTCAAGGGCATGTTGGTGTGGTCTTTGAGCAACTAGATCTAGTTGATGATGTCATTGCTCTGTGCTGGGACTGTTGCATGAGATGACCTTTAAAGGTCCCTAAGGTCCCTTGCAACTTAAACTATTGTATGATTCTGTGATGTTAATCAAGTTGCAGAATTAGTTCATCACAATGACTCTTCCCACCTCTTACCAGCACCTCCTCAGTCTGAATTAGTTTGTGCCCAGATAGGCTCAGCTCCTCCCACAGGACTGAGCAGTTTCTCCCTCCCACCAAGGCTTCAGCTGACCCAGACACTCCTCTTTTTAAAGTAAAAGCAGTTCTCCAACCAAGAACAAATAGACAGGTGCCAACCATTACCCCATAATATTTGAGATATTGCAGCTATTATTCATATCAGAAATTAGTCCTCTTCAGGGTCCCAAAGGAACATTAACGGAGAAGCTTTACTGACAGATTATGAAGAGTGAAGTTGAAAGATGTAGTAAGTGTCAATGAGAAAGAGGGTGACAAGGAATAATCTAACACTCCACATTATTCCCAGAGGTTGATGATGATTACAAAAGTATAGGGCAGATGAATAACAGCATTGTACTAAAAAATGCTGGTTCCTCTGAGAACTAAGTACTTAGATATTGCCTCAAAGCAGTGATTTCAATTTCCAATCAGTCAGTGATTTTAGCCCTCATTATCTGTTCAATACATATTTTAATATGTGATTTTCTACTTTTACGTGTACTCTCACCCTCATAAGATTTTTCCATAAAGCCAATTCTCAGTCCTTCTTCTAATCTCTTCATTAAAACTTTTCTTTATGTAAAGCTTATAAAGACCTTAGCAATGTCTAAACAGGTGATAGCTGGCTTCAGACGATCATACAGACAAATATTCTCTTATTTCCTTGTGCTTGTCTGTGTCTGACTGTCAAAGGTTCTTGTGGCAAAAATGATCTTTTAGACAGTTTGCAGACTGTTTAACACAGTGGGACTGTAATCTCCAGGCTGGAAAAATTTCCCAATTTTGCAATGCAAACAAGTGATAACCCCATCACAATACCAGGCACCCGTATGCTGAGTTTCTGGCCTAAGTTGCACCTACTTAGGCTGCAGAAGATAGATGGCATCAGCTGGATGTCAACCATCACACATTATCATCCCACCCACACTGCTAGAGGAAATCACTAAACCTTTGTAGAAATGCAGAGCGATTTGTTTATCTCTTCTTTGAAACTAATAATCTTACTACTACTTGCTCAAATTAGATAATCAATAAACACATCTCATATGATTATTTTTTTCTTATTTAGGATTGTATATTACTAAATCTAGTAAGATTTACCTTACAGAAAGTACTAAGCCCCAAACAGTTAGCTGGAAATATCAATTTACCAATGTGATAATATTTACAACCTTTGTAGCAGACATTCAATTGGTACTGTTTGAGGAGATTTTTGCCACCTGAGGGTCTGGCTCCTATTGCTGTATTTGATTTTCTTCCACAGTGTCAACAGCTGAATAAAATTATGAGAAGGGTTAGAACCACCAACTCGGTATTAAGCCCTGCTGAGCTAAGTGGGGGTTCCTTGGTTTAACTTAAATGAAAAAGTGAGATTGGCTGTTACCCTTTTAAATTGTGTAGTGAATTCGGGGACATAGCAATCCCAAGCAATAAAGATTATCAAATAGAATGCGAATGAAAACAATATCACATCATTAGATCTTTAGGTATTAAGTTAAAGTAATTAGTCTTCAACTCATAGTAACTATAATACCACCATACAGCTCTGCTACAACGGTTTAATTAAACCAAATACCCACTAGATTTGAAGTCTTAATAAAGATGAAAAAGATCAAGGCCACAAAGTTTAAAAACTCTAAGAAAATAATAAAACGCAGGTGGACCATGGTTCAAGTCTGAAAGGAGGACTCAGAAGAAATAAGTGATCAATTTTCTGCGTCTCTAATCTATGAAACGTGGAAAAGTAGCCATGTTTGAAGATATTAAGTCAATGTATGGCCATACCTTACTTCCAGATTCCTCAAGAAGGATTTTTGCACACTTTTTAGAGCATGAAGAAATTTTTAATTAAAATAAAACAAACGCTAACCTCAGTATCATCAAGAGAAGTGAAGAAGTGTAATTACAGACCTTGTTACTGTGAGTTCCTTGATCATTGTGGTGAACTGTGTAGACAAATTTTTTTTTTAGTTTTGTAAGCACCACTGTTCTTTCACTGGCTTTGACAGAAAGAGATAAAAACAGACTTTCAAATAATAATTTCATCCTAAGCTAGCCAGGGCAGAAGATAACTTGGGACTTCTTAGACTAAGTGAAATAAAAACAGGAAACTATGGAAGTGGCACAAGTTGGAACTGGGAAGCTTGCTGTAAGTACATTGATCAAAAGAGATGCGGCAGCTACAGGGCACAGGCTATTATCTTTTACAGTCTGTTTTGTCTGTTCTTTTAATAGCAAGTGGATAAAAATCCCACTCATAAGCTCCCATATGTTCAGTCAGAGCAGAGAAATATGCTGCACATTGATCTATTTCTGAAAATGAGCCTTTATTCTCTACCGAATTCTTACACATTATCCAAATGTTACGAGCCCTTGCAGATACCTAGAGTGATACTTCAGACACGGTCATACAGAACTATGTATATGAGCATAGAGAGTAATATTGATGAGCACATAAATGCAAAAAATTCTAAGTGTCATTTGAAATTAATTCCCAGGCAGCACACAAAGAGAATTCTCCCCATGGAGTCAGTTTCCTTTTTATTACTACCATCGGGAACTTCCAGCTTATACCTATAGCTTGTGGAAACTGAACTAAAATGATAAATTAAAATTATCTATTTCAATATGTTAAAAATCTTGACATGTACTATAAATACACCCACTCATCTTAAAGCTTTTAAGAGTATACTCTTAGATATGTAGATATATAGATATGTATTCTTTATACAAACCAGTAGGACAATGTAATTTCATATGTCACCAGACTACATATGCTAATCTTTCTTAATATTTTATTTAGTCACTTATGTCAGTATATTTCTCAGTACATCGTTTTGAAAGGTTTGGTTGGATTTTTTGGTATACGTTTATTTTGTTGCTTGTTTTGGGTAGTTTGGTTTGTTTTTTGGGAGTGGGGTGGGGTATGCCTTTTCTTTTTTTATGTATTAGTATAATTTCTTTAGAAATCTTACTATTTATTCTTCAGATTCTGTAACTCTGTCTTTTTGGAACTACAACAAAATGAGTAAGTTTCTACGGAGGTGTAAATCTCTATTCAGGTAGAGATTAGGTGCATTTATACAACACAATTGTGTGTTGTACATTCTTGTATTGGCTTGTAAAAGAAGGAATACAAAGATAGAAATTAAAAGACTATAAACATTTTGAAGGAATTATTATATGAAGAAGGACAGAAAAAATAACTGACTGCCCAGATTCCTTAAAGTTTGCTTTTCATCTCTTTTACAGTTTTCACTTGGGATATTTACTTCAAATTTTCTACACCTACTAGCTAGGCATGAACCCAGTTAGTAAAACCTATCTTCACTATGAACCCACCTAAAAAAAATTTTTTTAAAAGTTTTTGCAAACAGGTTTTAAAGCCTCATTGCCTGGTCTATACAAGGGATACTACTCTTAGGAAAATCAGTGGATGCTTTGATTGCCTTAAGACTATGCTGAGTAATTCCTTAGGTTTAAACTAATGACATTCACAGCTACATGCTGTACTATAAAAAGAAACATTTGTTCAAAAAACAAGCAATGCAAATGGTCTGTGTCCTTCTGGTGCTGTTTTTTTGGGAAACCATTTTTTTTTATTATTTTTAAGCATGCTGTCCTTTTACCTCATTTTTCCAGACTCTTTTTTGTCCACCTCTCCATAAATAGCTTCTTTAGAAAAGAAAACAGTTTAAGGAAATGCAGATAGTAACATCAGTTATACAGAAAACACTGTCAAATCAGACTCTTCCTAGTATTCAGTAAAACATTTTCATTACTACTAATTACTTCCCATATAGTAGTTGAAGAAGATATTTGAATAATCCTGTTTCCCCAAAATTAAAAAAAAAATCCTCTTGCTTTTCTTTTTCGAAATTTAAGCTAAAAAAGAATACTTCTGATTTCTTACACAGAGCTTTAAATAACAGAGATAAGAAGCTAGGAGCAATTTTTTATGTTTAAATACTAAGAGAAGTCAGTACTGCATGTAGACTACACTTCTGCATGCTGATGAATACTTCATCAAAAGAATAATCACTTAGCAAGATGGCGATGGCAATATATCAATTATCAAAAATATCTGTATTCTAATCTGGTGCTTTGCATTATTTAACATTTTCTGACACAAAATATATCTTAACTGCGTTTTCTATTCCGTGGTCATTAATCCCCTGATGTAGAACACAAATGCCAATGACATAGCAAAACACTGCTGAGATTAAGATTTAAATGAAAATCAATGTTTCAGTTGGCTGAAAAACTAACCCCTCTGATTTGCTGAATGGTAAGACTGAAAATACAGTCCACAGTTCTGTTTCATGTACAAAATTGTGTTGTTGCTTTCTTCACAGTTGTTTCAGATGAAGCTCTGATGAGTTGAAAAAGAAAGGTGGAAGAGAAAAAAAAGCATGAATTTTGGTTTTAGTTTTACTGAAATAGAACATCTCTAGGTCAAACATCACTCATATTAGCACTATCTAACAAGCTACTTTTGCTGAAACTTACTCTGTATTCATAATTAATTGTTCAGGCCTCTTTTTGTCTTCTTTTCTGAATGTTATTTGGATGCTAAATGGAAGAATTTATTTGTGTGTCCTGGTTAACATCTGGGGAATTACTATAAAACTGCAATTATATTAACTAGCTAAAAATTTTGCAAATCTCTATGACTGTCACTCTGATTTTGACACGCCTGATATGATACTTTTTTCACTGGGAAGTGGAAATATCAAATCTTTTTTAGCTTGTAAGGGCTTTGCTCTCTATGAGTGAAACCCCAGCAATAAGAAAGATTCACATGACCCATCCCAAAATTCTGCAGAAGCTTCGTTGTAACATCCCTGAATGTAGATGACCTCTTGTGTTTGTACATAAGAGTTCTGTTTGAGTTTGCTTGTTAAAATGGTGCATACGTTCTCTACACCTACAGAAGAGAATTTCTCCACCCTTTAAATTAAGAAAAAACCCTTTCTCCACAGATATCTGTAGATGAAGCCTTTGAGACACAGCTAACTGAGATAGTTTGAGATGCAGTTTAGCAGCATGAACTGGAGTGTACACTTACATAGGAACATCCATGACTGTAGGACATGGTGAGTCAGTGCAAGCGGCACTAGCTTTAATGTTGTTAAAATTCCTCCTCTTCTGAGTTCCTCTTTCTCACTTTGTGTCCAGAGACAAATAGTAATAGGAAATATAATCCACAAATGCACACTGCATGCTGAAATATTTAGGTTCATTGGAGGTTAGGCTAACATGAAACAGCTTTCTGTAAGAGCATAACATGAAACTTACTATGTTACCTCTGAAAGTAGCCTGTGGGATAAATGAAGGCTTTAATTAACAAGCCAGTTTAGTATATGTGTGAATGAGCTAAATTCTACAAGATCGCAGTGAATGTGGATATTTTGGCACCAGTTCAAACTTTCTCATGCAAAAATCTGATGTAGAAATCCTGCTTTTTAAAAAATTAAAAATTATTTCTAGGCCTGCCTGAGGCATTACTTTGATGCTATGCAAAATTTGTACAGTACTGTAGACACGCACAGGAAGCAGTTGCTTTAGACCCCCAAATACTGCCAAAGCCTTACCCCAAAATGTGTCCAAGCCTCCACTGCTGCATTCCCTCCTTTATGTGAGACTGAGACCCACATAAATTAATGAGAGAAGTTTCTGTATCAAATCCAACTACAAATTCCAGTATCAACCTAAAATCAGTGCACCAAGAAAGACATCTCATAAATGTACTTCTGAAAAGATTTTCCCAGGGATGCTATGCTGGAATGTTGTATGAACATGGGCTCCAAATATTTTGCTTCCAATTAGAGTTTTAGTGAACCTCAGTTTATTCTTTCTCATTTTAACAATAATTTATCCTTGCTTTCTTCTTGGGTATCATGTACTTTATCAAAACGGAATTTGCATTAAAAACCAGTGAAAAATTCTTCTTTATTTGTTTTCAAGCAGCTTCAATTGTTGAGTCATGACATCACTGGTTTAGGCAGAATTTAGATGTACAGACTACTGACTCTGCCACTTTGCAAGTGAAATTATATGGATTCAGCAGAATGAAACAAAATCACAACCAAAAATCCCCTCCAAAGTTCTGCTGCATTGTCCAATGAAGGACTGGATTTTTTTTGCACAAAAAATACATTGAAGTTGCATAATCTTTAATAGAGTAATATAGGGAAATGGCTCACCAATAAAATATTAGTAGCTGAATGTGAAAGACAGACTTATAAATAAATGTAAACATTTATGTACTTACAGCTAGCTAGAAATATAAATACTAAAGAAATTACTAGGGAAAAGAAATCCATATTTTTGTGGTGTTCAACATAATACAAAAGGAACAAGAAGAAATGTTGGATATGAGAAATATTTCTTCACTTAAGTAATGTTTAAGCCTTGGAACAGGCTCCCCAGGGAAGTGGTGGAGTAACCCTCCCTGGAAGTGCTCAAAACTGACTTGATGTGACATTTAGTGCTATAGTTTAGTGACCACGGGGGTATTCAGTTGAAGGTTGGACTTGATAAACTTAGAGGACTTTTCCAACCTCAAGGATTCTATGATGGAAAGTACTTCTAGAAATCATTTTGTTTACACTGGTATTATAACTTTAGTTTGTTTTAAACTATTGTCTGAATACAAGGAACTCTGTTTTTACAGTGAAGCAGTAGCTTTCAATTTTCACATTTCGTTACACAGAAAACATGCATAGTCTGTAAAGAATTTATTTTATTTCCATTACACTACCTGTGAGAAGATGTAGTCACTTAAAGAATTTTTTTGTTCTTCTTAATGTGGGTACTGTGGACAAGTTTATTGAATGAAGAGACTCAGCTTCCTGGGATGTGCTTTCTTATGCAATCACGTTTTAATAAATTTAACACAAGGCAGCTCACTAAGAACAACTCTCTTTATGCATTGTCCTTGGAAAAATGCTATATATGAATGGAATATTTCTAAATAACAAAGACATGTACTGAAAATAACTCTAGTGATAATTTAGACCATTATTTTAATGCTTGTCAGTAGTAATAACTGGGGACTTAGTGAAGAGGAATAAATAACATTAATTTCAAGGTTTGTTTTCTTAAGAATTTACACTACACTCACATTCTCACCATGTTCACTCATTCATATGTATTTCTCTTTATTTTCTGCCCCTACTGTTTTGTTCATTTCCAGGCCCACCACAGTAAGCTATCTTAGTAAATTTTGAAAGGAAAATCTCCATCTTTCAGTTTGGAAGCATGTGATTTCCCACAGTGTCCAGCTCTCCACTGTCAGAGACAAGCCCCATTACGCAGATGCAGCTATCCCAGTTGTTAATGGTAAAGGTTGGCCTCAAATTCAAAAAATTCAGATGGTATTCCAACTCTTTTCTACAAAGCATTTCAAATATTATCTTTATTTCTGATTGTGTTTTCTACTATGCTTCTAACACATTAATGTTTAGGTGTTCTTAAGTTCATTTGCTTTAAAAATAAAAGGAAAATAAAAATAATTAAAGACATTTGAGGTTCAGCATGTGGTGAAGCTTGGAAAAGACAGATGTATAATGCTGAAGTTGTTGGTGTCATTTTCTCAAAATAAAGTAAGAGTTAATGCTGGAGTACTAGAATGCATCCATGTTAGATTATGATGCCACACTCAAGAAGTTTTTTCCTATCAGTTCTTTGCTGGAAAACAAATCTACACAGTTCAGATTAAACTTGCCTGGTCTGCCATGGCTGAGGTGAATGTCTTCTTCAGAATGCTCTATACTGGGCCTGAGCTTCCACCCTTTAGGAGACCCTGTCAACAAAACTACCTATGCCTTTTTTCCACTCCTTCCTTCAGCTACTTGCACCACCCCAATATGGCACACAAAAAGCATGGCACAAACTCTTCCAATTATGCTTTTGGGCAACTAATGTGTGTTGTCTTCGGGAGATTAGTTTGGTTTACAATAACTCATCATTTTTGCTGTGGAGTATTTACATAATCCTGTGAGCAATGAAGCCCTCTCAGGGGCTGGAAATGCACTACTCATCATACTCCTAATCAATTAATTACAAATATCATTTATTGCTAAGTTTTATATTGTAAATTCCAGAAGAAGGCACTCTGCTGAAAGCATGTGAGCACTCTAGGAGCGCTCCTCAAACCATGAAGGAGAGGTTGTAGTACTTAAGATTAATGAATATTCACCTTCTTCTTGGCTTCTGATAATAGTTCTTAATCTTGATATTTCGTTTCTTTTTTGGGGGTGGCAGGAGGGTAAATGTACATACTTGGGTGTATAATAAAATAACTTATTTCTTCCTGCAATAGACAATTTTTAATATCTTAGCTACTAACATCATTGGCATTAAAATACATTATTTTAATAATAACCTTGAGAAAGGAATTAATTTTGATCTTGTTCCAAAGCAGTTCACAAGCAACCTCACATTAATTTCACTGTTAAAGACGAAATAGACAGGTAACTCTTCCTATCACTTTTTAAAAATAGGTTTATGTTGGCAAAGAGTATAATTTTGAAGAAATACTAAAAAAGCTAATAATGTTTTTTTAACAATTTATGTGACTGGGATGTTTGTATTTCCAGAGCCTTAGAATTTTTTTAATATTTGTGTGTGTGTATTTTGCTTCCTGCTTCCTCAATTGCAACTTCTGATTCCCCTAAGGTGAACAGTGAAAATAGTTTAAACACATAAATATATCTGAAGTCAGACAATAGAGTATTTACATAATTTGAAACAACAAATACAATGAGATTATACAGTACATGTATTTTAGATTTCCTTCGAGTAAGGATAATTTTCATTATATTTTTCAAATTTTCCTTTCAGTTATTTTCAGTTTGTCATTACAATAAAATGTTTATTGAGGAAATGCATTAACTGTATGAAATGGAAATGTAAAAAGCTAGGGGCACTATTCTCTTCTTAATAAATATGGCTGCATTGCCAATATGGTGTAGAACGTTTTTGAAGCCAGGAATATTTCAATTTTTGATCAACTGTGCCCTGGATAAAAACATAAGCTGGCTGAATTCAGCAGAACCTTTGAGACAAGCAGGTGTTTTTAAAGACAGTTGCCACCCTGGAGAAGTAGGAGTATTTAGCATTTCTTTCTTTCTCTCTCTCTGATTCAAATCTATCTCTTGCTTGTGGAGTACTGAACACTTGCACTGTAGAGACCTGGATCAACCTCAGTCTAAAAAACACTATCTATAAGGTTGGCATGCATTTTCATTAACTGGGCTTTTCCACGTTCCCAACAGCCTTTCTAGCCCCAAGCGTAATAACTTTAGGAATACAGAAACCTTGTGAATTCCCTGGCTGGAAAAATGAGGTACTTGGCAGATGATGAGATATCTACTAGAACCCTTATGGATTTATTCAATTAAAACCAATACCATAAGATTCTTACTAAGGTCTGTGAGGAAAAAGGAATCCTATTTGGGATAAGCAACAAAGTTCTTTAGGTTTAAAAACCTTAATTTGTTCAATACATGGTGAAAAGATGAACATCTTTCCTGCAGTAACTGTTTTATGCACTCAAGTAGACTGTGGAAAAAGCAACACTTGCTCTTTGATTATTTGCAGATCAGGTGACCCTGTCTGTTCAGATAGTGGGAAAGTTTGATAAATTCTAGTTCATATCTTACATGATAAAACAAAAGTGTAAGTTGGCACTGCAACCTCCTTCCCAGAGACTCTAATTTGAAAGAAACACATAGATTTAATCGTTTGCTCCATGGATTTAATCCCATGGATTTAATTTTGCAAGAACCCCAAAGTGAAAAGTTCCATTTAAAATCTTCTGATGTGGCTCAAACTCCAGGGAGTAAGGGATGTGCTGGTGTTCACACATTTCAGCAGTGAATGACCTTTATTAGAACTAAGGTCAGGAGTTTTACCTTAGTCTTGAAGTACAGGTGTAATGATACAGAAAATTTGAGCCATACCAAAACTAAGGTTCAGTACTCAAAAGTAATTTGAGTTCTCAAACTCGTATGCTTCCCCTGCATCCAGCAGGGCTGGACTCGTACGAGCTGTACTCGTTTCAGGAACAGCTTCTGATAGAGAATGTGGAGAAGCTTTATTCAATTAACAAAGTAAACATCAACAGTTTTATTAAGAAGATGAACATTATCCCTTTATTAGCTGAGGAAATGAGGCCCACAGCATTTGACATTCACAATGTCACCTGCAGCTGAGGACCAGCCTTTGTTATCACACATTTTCCCTCCTTAAGATGCCAAACCATTCACTCCTAGTGATAATACGAGAACACCTATGTAGACAGAATTACCAGAATTACAATTTTAGGTGGTCAGTACAACTGTGCAATAAAATCTTCATTGATAAGTTCCCAGCTTCTTTCACTCATGCTATTCTTCCACATCTCTCCTCAAACAGAAGTCCTCCTCAATTTTTCTGTTTCCTCTATGTCCAAATGTTTTCACATACAGCTGATGTGCTCCCACTAGAAAGACAGATAACCACAAGCCTCTTATGCTGGTTACAATGTCCTGTCTTGTTCTGACAGACATCCATGCACAAACTGTAAGGTCTTCTGCTAGTTCCTGGTCTGAAAGCTGGTTTGAGAAATGAAAGGAAGGAAGAATAGGCTAAGAACATACAGCCACATCCATGTGTTCCTGGCAAAAGAATATAGCAAGTATTTGCTCCAGTTTACAGCAACTCTACTTAAATGGTTCGCAATACTCTGTTGGGAGGCTTGGACCTTTCCAATAGGTCTGCACCCAAATCCCCCCAAAAGGTAGATAGGGTGGGTTTTTTTTAAGTTCTTAATGAGGAAAAAGCAAAAGAAACGTGAATTTTCCTCAGATACCACATGGAATAAGAATGACAAAATGCACTCCCATATTGCAGGCTGTATGAAACAACAGCCAGATGTGGACTATTGTAATATTTTCACATAGAAATAATGATGTGGTTGAGATTTTTACCATGTACCTCTCACATTTCAGTATTGACACTGCGAATCAATCCTCCTGTTATACTTCCAACAGCAATAATATCAACTTCCTGGATATAAAGTCATATGCAATTTATATCATTTTCTCAGGTAATTGTGTAGGCTGGAAAACCTGTAAGCTGAAGAAGGTGGGTTTTTTTTTATCACACAAGTCATCAATTGTGCATGGTATGAGTTTGGAGAGTGAAAGTAGGTGTGTGACAGGAAAAGACTGTTACACAGCTCCTTTTCCTCTGTGTTGGACTGCTTCATGCTTTGCTATTTTAACTGACTTGTAAACCCACTAATTAAATAGTGTCAGGTTTATGGAAAAAGAGGAGGAGCAGAACTAAAAGGAAAGTAGACACCAAATCACTTTCCCTACCTCAGCATCTGGCGTTATATGAGGTTGTGTGTGCATCTGCAGCAACACTACTGCTTTTCTCCTGCACGTCTCTCACTGTACTTTACTTCTGTTCTGTTGCAAGGTGCCTGTGGGAACATTTGGGTTCAAGTACTCAGTGGTTAAAGGGCAGTGCAGGGTGCGTGGGTGAGCAGAAAAAAGGTTTTTTTTAAAATAATTCCAGACAAATTTATTAAGAGACTTCATCAACATTCAAACAAAGATCCCTGAAAGATCTGTTTTGTCCAAGTGTATTTGTCCATAATTTCATCTATATAATTTAATCACACATCTAATAAGTATCTATTAAGGCTTTGCTAACAGATATGCAATTTTTTTCCTATATTCAAGGTATTTTTACAGTAAAGTAAGAGTTACACAATTTCTTCACTCGAGGAGTCTTGGGGGAGTGAAAAGAAACTTATAGGCAAGGTTGAGACAGAGGGCAGTATTACAAAGAAAAGAGAACATTTTGAAAGATAAAATAATAATCTCATTGTACAGTGTGGAGAACAATACAGCATAAAAGTTTCAGAAATACATAGAATATTTATTTTCACTGTTAGGAAAAACTAAACAAGTAAATACACAGTAATGATGGTGGAAAAAAGTAATCAAGAAGTGATGATCAAGTAATGACCTTTCTCTTTTTATTATTTAAAATTAACTCTTATTAAAAACTGGATCACAAAAGACATTTATTTTGCATTCAAATATCAGTATAATTCTGTAGCCACAGAGAAAATATTTTGCTCTTTAACTCCATATCCAAATTATAGACATTAATCCAGGCTCACAATAAAGCCTGTCTTGGAAGTATTTTCTTTAGCTGCAAAATATCTCTTGAACCTTAAGAAGACTTACATTTTCTTTTTTTTTTCCCACTGAAAAAATGTATTTATCATATACTACTACTATTTTATGAAAGTATATATATTTTTAATTCCAGTAGATTTTCTGTTTAGATTTTGTTATTCAGCACAATCTAGTTATATGCTGTTAATATTGGTTTCAATCAGCAGGCTAAAGCTCAGGCCCCTAATTGGTCTGAATACCAACCTGAAAAATTGGTTAACAAATCTGTTATCATTTCATAATTTATTTTAATTCATTATACACTATATTATATTGTTATATTCTAAACAAATTTTTTGTTTCAAACACAGACAACAGACCTTTTTATAAACTCAATGGAAATTTGACAGGTTTTTTCCTCTTTTGAACAAAACTTGTTGTTGATGATTATAAATTTCTATACTTTTTTTTCCAGCCAGCTTATCTCAGTACCTTGAGTACTTAGATCAGTAGGTGATTACAGGAAGATAAGGAAGACAGCACTGCAGGTGATTTCCTGGATCATTACTTCCAGAATTCCATTATTATTGGCAGAACTGCTCAACAAATAAAATTGATTATCACACATATATTACACATAATTAGAAGTGAGGAAAAAAAAAGTCCTTAAGATAGGCTTGCAAATATGAAGGCTAATATTTTCAAAAGAATCCTGCCTACTGAGGTCCTCAGGAAATTTTCACTTACCGCAGAGGGATCCAGATCATATTCTAAATTATATGATGGCAAAACACATTCTCTTCATACAGAAAAATTGCAAAATTTTGGTCATGTCTTTTAATAAACTTTCAATGTATCTTTGACAGCTTCTATGAGGAAAGTAATACAACACAGATATATATTTTGGGCTCAGAAAAATTAGGCAATGAGCTCACATTAGCATACATGCTGCTAACGTGATGTATCCATCAACAGGATTAATTTTTTTTCTTTAGAATTAGTTTTTTATTGGATCACAGAAAGTTCAAGAACACCCATTACAGTGGGATTTGATATTTGAATCAGTGGAAGCCCTAGTCCATTTACCTTTTTATAAAACAGTTAGCATGAGAGCTATCTGCAGAAAATAAGCTTACATTCCCTTTGTGACTTCTCTGTCCTACCTATGAATTTAACAGGAAAGTTTATCTTTTTAAATTTTATTCTCAGAAATAGGTCACGGTGACTTCTAGAAGGCTTAGCATTAAGAAATCTCTTTTCCTTTAGGAGATACAAATCTTAATGAAGAGAGCCAAAAATGTCTTACTCTTTAGAATAGGTTTATTACTGATTTATCAGTTCATTATCCTCCTAATTTCCCCATTTATAAATCTGATTAACTCTTGGACTATCCTCATGTCACTGTCTGTGCGATATTACATTAAATCCTCTGATGACTTACTAAGATCATTTCCCTGACTTTCTTGAACTCTATAGATATTTTACATGCCCTGAGGAAAAAAAAAAAAATTAAAATAGTATAGATTCAAGGCAAAAGAACTCTAAGGCTATTTAGGACTATTAGTCCTAAAATCTTTAGAAAATCAGTTTAAATAACAACAATCATTATATATTCCTAAAGATGTTAATATGTCAGGCCTAAACCTCCCTCACTCTGTTGATATTAACAGCTATTTAAAGGTAGTGTTATCAAAAGGTGTCAAATGTTATTTGTTCTTCTCTCACACCCATTTTACTATCTGAATTTCAGGAGAAGAAGAAGGGGAAGAGGAAAAGGGATAATGATAAATTTCCTTCAAAACCAGTGATAGTTACTACTACAACCCCTCCCTCCCCATCCTGGTTTTATAATGCTTTGTTAAAACAAAGTCCCTTCATCTAAGGGTAAAATACCTTTGTGATCCAATTCAAACACATTTCAAGAATTCTTTTTAAGAATTCTTTGTCATAAACAAGAACATACATTACGGTGTACTTTGCATACTGCAGAATTAGATCTAGTTTTTCAACCAAAGAACTTAGTCTGCTACATTAAGCCTAAACAGCATAAGAAATTAGTCTTCTCCATTTATTTAGTTTCACTTCAGGGATGGTAAAGTGCTTTGCTAGCTTTTCCATTTTTGCCAGTCTGAATAATTAATTTTTTTAAATGCCATTTACATTTTCAGATGAAAAGCAATACTTAAAATTTCATAAATAATAAACATGCATAATTTGTGTTTCAATTACTGAATTTATAACCTCTCTGAATGCTATTCAATGCATCACTAAAATACTTTTGGCCAAAAATTTCTAAATATGTCACTTTTTAATTTATATTATTTCCCCTGCAAGTACATATCTCAAGATTTTCTTCATCGTATAGATAATAAATATCCAATAAAAACATTGTTCTAACCACATATGTTTATATTTCAGGATTTATAGCTAATCTACATTTTAAAAATGCAATTATAGCTATATTTTCCACTTCATAATTCCAGAGCAATTGTTAAGCATAAGATAATATAAACTTCTTTCACTTTCATTTGTTAGAATGGATATTAGAATCAGAATCTAAAATTTGCTATAATGAATCTGGTATATTCTACAAATACAATAGTGCTAGTTCCTACTGCTTTCTAGTCAAAGACGACACCTCGCATCTGCAGTCTGTGGCTCTATACCACTTGTAAAATTACTGGAAGTAAACCCAGAAAGATGTTTGCAGTGATTGTACAAAAGCCCAGCGTCCCTACATGCTGTCGTGGTTTGTCCCAGCCAGTAGCCAAGCCCCACACAGCCACTCGCTCGCTCCCCCACCAGCAGGACTGGGGAGAGAAGCAGAAGGGTAAATGGTAGAAAACTTGTGGATTTAGATAAAAACAGTTTAACAGGGAAAGCAAAAGCTGCGCATGCAAGCAAAGCAAAACAAGGAATTAATTCACTGCTTCCCACGGGCAGGCAGGTGTTCAGCCATCTCCAGGAGAGCAGGGCCCCATCATGTGTACTGGTGACTTGGGAAGATAAACGCCATGACTTTAAACATTTCTTCCCTTTCCTCTTTGTTCCCCTTATTTATATACTGAGCATGATGTCATACGGTCTGGAATATCCCTTTGGTCAGTTGGAGTGACCTGACCCAGCTGTGCCTCCTCCCAACCTCCCCAGTACCCCCAGTCTCCACACCAGTGTGGCAGTACAAAAAGTAGAAAAGGCCTTGGCTCTGTGTAAGCCCTGCTCAGCAATAACAAAAACGTCTCTATATTATCAACCCTGTGTTCGTAACAAATCCAAAATAGCCCCATGCCTGTCACTGTGAAGAAAATTAGCTCTACCCCAGTCAAAGCCAGCACACATACAAAGACTGAGAATAAATATTTTTTGGACTAAAATACTTAAACTGGGAGAATAACAATGGTTACAGTGGAAGCTGCAGTGGTTGCTATTGGTAAAACTAATTGCTTAAATATTCTATTGCTAACTCCTTCCCCCTCCAGTAAGTTCAGCCTGCCTTCATATTTTTTTCATAGTTTTGAACAGTAGCTGTTTTAATGGGGGGACACCAAGAGACTCAGGGGATATCTAAGTCCATTATATATCTGATTATAAGTATGTTAGGACTGAGTCAGTAAAACTGGGGAAGCAATAACAGTAACTAAAGCTGTCTTATACTGAGGGAGTCACATTTAATAATGGCAGACATTACAGCTACTTGACCTTGTTTAGGGACTCCATCAGATGGAGATAGGATGAGATCACATGGATTCTGTACTACTGAAGAGCCTAAAAGAAGCTCCCCTGAACAGCCTCCATCAACTTAGTGAGCTTAGACCCTTTTCTTCTCTCTTTTTTTTTCTTCTTTTTTAATTATTAAACACTCATACTGGTATTAGCGAGAAATTGTGAATGTTTAGAAATCATTCAGGAATCTCCAGAGATCAGGATCAGGTAGATGAACATTTATAGTGAAAGCACCAACTGATAATTTTAACTGAAGGCCTTTGGCAAGTAATGCTTAATTGCTCTGGTCTGTTTGAATCTTCAGTGAAGAGTGTTTCCAAGTAATTCTCTCAATTTAAAATAAATGTAATTGCTAACAAAGCCATATGCAACCTCCACAGTGAATGGTTCAGTGATTAGTGACTAGAATTTCACTTAGGCAACGGTTCATAGTGGAAGCTCAACTATCAAAATAATTCTGATTACACTGCTCAGTACAAGGATCAGACTTTGTCAGAGGGAATTAATTTGACTTCCGTGAGACAGAGGCTAACAGAAGTTATTTTAACTGATGCAATTTACTATTGTCAGATATTCAGTTTATATTGCAGTTATTTATTAAGAGGAGGACAAAGGTAGCTTCATTTAAAAAAATAGAACTAACTATTAAAAACAAGCCCCCAAAGCAATCTACTTATCATATTTATATTATGCCAACATCAGTTCATCTTCTAAGTAAACCATATCTTATGACTTTTAAACCTAGGGGACCCACATCTTATTTATGCAAACCTCCTTATTTTTGCCATCAATTTAAAACAAAACAAAACAAAACAAAAAGAACAAAAAAAAAAAGAAAGTTTTATATGTTCATGTTTCACCAGTACCTCATAGATATCAACAGCATACCCTTCACTCATATGAGGTATCACAATTATGCATTTCTGAGAGGGTTTTACTGTTTTGCCTTTGGTTTTTCCCCATTAAAAGTATAAACACCATTGAGAAGCCTCAAAAAGGAAGATGTTAAATGATGTATTTTGTAATGTACCACAACCTTAGCCTTCCACATCCAACTGGAAAATATTAACCTCAAGAACAACAACAATAATAGAGAAAATAATAACAAATCATATATTTGGATGTCTTATTATTTCAAGTTTAGTGGGTTATGTAAAAGAATCTATTTTCTACAGCTGCAATGTAAGTCATCCATACAAAGAGATAAATTGATATTTGTAAACTAATGAAGGCTACCTAGACAAGCTTTTCACCCTCTTGCATTACCTCATTACACTGTGAGCATTCAATAACACAGTTGAACATAAAATTAATACAACTATATAAAGATGACGTATCAGAAAAATGAGAGAATATGAGAATCATTTTAACTACCTATGACTAAGTATCTGTTTTGACGTTTAATTTCCATAGATGCCTGGAGCAAATTGTGATTATGGAAAGCAAACAACTTTATATACACTTGGTACAGAAACTTCCCAGATTTTTGTCTCTATCTCAAGTGGATATACAAATACATGTCCATATTTGATATCTCTCCCACTAAATTAATGAAATGTTTTAGACATCCAGAATCAACTGAGTCTATAAACAGAAATTGCATTATCTTACAGAAGATACGTAATAATAAACAACTCACAGCAAACATGTACTTTCCAAACAACAGAAAATGGTGCTTGGACTAACACTCACTTGAATTAAACACTCAACCTTAAAGCACAGCAGTGTCTGGGGACAGAGTACATTGTGTCTCTGTTAGCACCTCTGTGTATTTAATGAGAAGGTTGTAGCTGGTCCAAGGAACATACTTTGAGCCACAGAAGGCATTAGAATTTGTATAACTCCAGTACATGCCTTTCAAGACACTGTTGTGGTGGCTTTAACCACATTCATCACAGTTGCAGAACAAAGTTCAAACAACTTTGTTCTTCAGCTCCTGAGCAGGCTTGAGCGAGATCATACCCAGCCTCTGCCTGAACAAAAGTTGCTGTACATAGCTGTATGAGACACAGCTGAAAGCTATTTCACCCTTCTGTGATGCAGATGTTTAAAACCAAGCAGGAGTCACAGTTTGCTGACAATGTGCTCAGAAGTACTATGCCCACTTGTTGCTTTGTCAGGGAAAATGTTAAGCGCACTGGAAAGGAGCTATTCTCCCTTAAGGATTTTAATTACAGTTGGTGTTAATTGTGAGTGGATTTTGGATTCAACATTTTGATTTCAGGATAAAAGGTTACAACATCTGACAAACAATGTTCCCTATTTGGGAGCATCTCAATTATAGTATAGATAGACAGACTGCTTGAGAGGAAAATAAACGGATAAGGACATTAGACACAAGAAGTAAAACACAGATCGACAAATCATTTTACATAACTGCCAAATCAGCTTCTGCCAGACAGTTGATTGGGTACTTTCTTAAGGAGAAATTTCTTTAGGTATCTTTCACACAGATTGCTGCACCTGTACAATGTGGTTTAACAGTATCAGGAGCCTTGCACATGTTGGGGATGTGAACATGCACTCAACCCAGTGAGTGATACATTTAAATGCACAGTTGTCTGAGGGAAACCAAATACAATACACTGCCTCTCTAGCTGCAAATAATTGCCTAGTAGTTAAATTAAAGTGAATAAAGTAATTACCTACTCACAGTATTCCATGGTGCATGATATAACTGAGGAGAGCAGACATTCTGCATTGTCACACGGCCTCTGTGTGGAGCGGCTGAGTCTGTCCCACACCAGATACAGATGGTCCCAGACGGCTCCACTGGCCTCACTGCAGGGCATGGCTGAGCCTCTCAGACACGGGAGAGCAAGGGTGATGTGCCCATAAAGCTCAGAGAATGATGCAGAATAGCTGACTCCATCTCAATACAAAGGGAACAGAGAGCTGCCTTTGTTTTAGCTCTCCACAATAGCTTGGATTAACTGGAGATGGCAACGACTCCCTGAGTTAGTCAGACCAGTACAGGGGGAACGAACACTCCTTTGGCCAACACAAAGTACCAAAACCAGACAACCAGCAAAATATTTTTGAAGAGAGCAACTGGCTTGAGCTCGTTTCTGCCTATATATTCCCTCCTGGCATGTGGGGACACCCAGTGTTGTGACCATGAATGTATCACAAAGACTGGCAATGGGGAATACATTGGTATTGTGCTTGAACTGTGCATTACTATTGCTGTATTTTGGTAAGTGTAACTCGCAAATATTGTGATTTTGGTATCTCTTGTATCACTCTGCTAAATCAGAAATCCTGTGTAACATAAAATATTTTCAAATAAGCATATTCAGTATTAAACATATTCTCCATAAGCGGAATATCTAAAACAACCTGGGGAGAGCATTTGACTAGAGCAGTCTCATTGTCCTACTCTATTTTAATTGCAAGTAAATTAAATTATTTTTCCCCAGGTTGAGTCAGTTTTGCCCGTGACAGTAACTGGTAAGGAATGTCTCTTGTCTTTACTTCAACCCATGAGTTTTTCAATCTTATTTCCTTTCCCTGTCCTGTTGAGGAGAGCAGCTGAGAGGACATCTGGTCTGCAAAGGTCTATTCACCACAGGGGCTTCCACTGAAACAGACAAGTAACCAACTAAGGTTTAGTCTTGATTAATTCAATTTCAGAATAATAGCACAATTTTCTAGTTACAAAGAGAACTATATGACTTGCAAACTAATTGTGAAATGGGTATAAACCATTCAGCAAGTCTTGTTAAGTTACTTTGTTGTTGTTGAAAATCTGTTCCACTGCAAGAGTTCCACTGCTTTGTACTTCAATTAATACAAAGGAAAATGTAAATGTGCTGTAAGAAGACTCTGTACCAACTCCAGAAACGAAGAGAGTTAAAAGTGAAATATCACTGCATTTCTCCCTTGCTCAGGACCTAGGGATATTGTATCTGACTACTCAAGATGGGATTATAAATCATGCTGTAGAGATTAACTAACCCTCACGAATCGTTCATTGCTTTAGAGCATTTGTCTTCCCATGGATAAGATTCCATAAGTAACAAGACTTACTGGGATATACATATATTAAAAAGAAAAATGCTTTAATGCATAGGTTAAGGTGAATGTTCACTCTAACACATAATGACATTAATGCTACAAAATCCATATCAGTCTAGCGTACATCTAAAATTCTATTACTACATTATTGATTAATCACTTGAACTTTAAATTTAGTTGAGAATGATCTGAATGATTCAAGTACTTTATCAATTTATTCTAGAATACCTTGCCTGTCAAGAAGAAAGGATTGGAAGGTGTTCTTTACTTGAGCCATAAAATCCTATTTTACTTAGTTGCCTATGAAAGTACATGGTACAATCTTAAATTTATGTTAGGAAAAGAATAGGTACTGGAAGTAACAATCAGCAATATTTCAGATATTTCATATTTGTCTCAAAAATATACATTTTTATACTGGTTTTATTTTACTACTGTAACACACATTGAGGAGAGCCAAAACTTTCTAATGCACCACTAGATCTCAGCAGAATCTATATTCATTTTTGCTAAAACTGAGCATCCACAGAAGAAGATGTACCACCGAACCAAGTTGCAAGTAGCAAGGAGAAATTTTCTAGCTGCTTTTTTCTAACCTATCTGCCAAAAATCTCAGTCATAGAAAGAATTTCTCCTTAGTATCATATCTTATGTGGAAATTCTATCTAGTTAGTAAAACACTGTATCAACTAAATAGTATGTCACTGACTAGTTCCCAGATTATGGAGGAAAATAAAATATTTCTCTTAACCTGAACATTTATTCTGTATTCAAATTAGGAAAGTAATATTAAACATATTGATTTCAATTGGGTCCAAATTTGGCCTGACGTGAATCTTCATGTAAAGACGGATTTGTATGGAGGATTTTACCTAAACTTCCTTGATTGAGGAGAAAAAACCCCAAGCCCAGCATTCAGAGAAAAAAAAAAACCAAAACAATTAAACAAACAAACAAAACCAAGCTCAGCAGAACAGAACAAAATTAAACCCAGAAAAGTATGGATAAATAAGGATACAAATGCAAGGATATAATTTTAAATACTGTGCCACTATGAACATAGAATAGTATATGATTTTGAAAATATTCTTGAGGAATGTTTTATAAAGAGAAAACCAAATGAACAAGCAAACTGATCTGTGTCATAACATCAACCTCTTCCTCTTGGGTACAAAGACAAAACTATCAGCCAAGAAATCCTAACCATTCTACCTGGAAAATATCAAGCTTTGTTAACTTGGTATTCCATCTGGGTGGGCTAAATTTTTTTAGGTTTCCCCTGACTTGAATAAATTACATAAATTTCAACTTGTGAAAATCATTTCTGGAGTTGTTTTTTTTTTCCTTTTTTTTGTTTGTTTTGTTTTTTTTTTTAATGTAGACACCATTCTTCACTTTACATACAGCAGAAAAGACATTGAGCTACAACTCATACATTTTTACAAAGATAAGTTTGCAATGTGCACATGTGCAAAGACTCATGTGAAAGTGCTTATGTCTTCTAAGATACTAGATGTATAAACTAAGCTGCCTGTAAAGATACACTGAAATATATAATTTAATTTTTATGACAATACTTTTAGACACGTTGTCAATTTTTAGACAGGTTGTTCATTAAAACAGGACAATTTTTTCACTATCACAGCATCTCAGAGTTGAAAACCTTTCAGTCAGGTGTTCAGGAAGCACTACAGTTGTCTAAATGACTCCACCCAATAATGCATTTAAGATCAAATGATGCCTCATGATCGAAATTTTTTTTTAAATTATTTACAGTTATGTCACTGACAGCAACTGAAATCAAACTATTTAACCATTTACAAACTGTTGGGATAAAGCTCCCTGTTTTGTTGCTAAAGTACATGTAGCATTTGTGTTGTAGTTGACTAAATTACTTATCTGAAAAATACTGTTTGAAATGTATGTGGAATGAGTCACTTGCCATACACTTAAAAAGTTTTCTCTATTGCAGTGTGATACCTCTGCTGATAAGAGATTCACCTACAGGAATCACACTTTGTAAGCTTCAGGGAGAAACGGTTTATTATTTTGCCTTCTAGCAGTAACTTTTATAGGTACTCCTCTAAAAGATCATACCACACATGTTCTTCCCAATGTACCACAGCCAGGACTATTTAAAGATATGATCTATCTTTAACCAACAGTATATATTCAACAGATCAACTAAATTACATCACCAGACTTTAATTATCTTTAGGATGAAACACTATATGTGGGGGTTTTTTTATTTAAAGCAGAATGTGATGAAAATATGTACAGACATCGCTTTGATTGTATCTGATACATGCTCATAATTCTACTTTCAATGCAGACTGCATTCTGCCAATTATTAAGTGTAACTGGAGGGTGCAGAAAGAAAGAAAAATGAAATTGCTGTGTTGAAAACAAGAAAGGGACAAAAAGTGTTGCCAATGCAAGCAAGTATTTAGAAGCTGAGAAATTTGGCACCAGCCATCGTCACAGGTGAGGCTGAGGTGATTTCACAATGATAGCCCAGGCTCTCATGGACATACAAGCACAAAAAAACACCAAGAACCTCTAGTTGCAAACCAAAGCTTGTCGTTTACTACCAATGACTAATTAAGCTGAAGAATGCTGGATTTCACAAGGCTTTTGGAACCATCTACAGCATTGCAGCAAAATGAGAGCTGGTATTTTACTGGGATGGAAAAAAGAAAGCAGCTGCAGTGCTAAGCAACAGAACACAGCACTAGGCAACAGAACATGGTCTGATGATTTGTGCCCCAATTATGTCTGTAGTACCTCCCAAACATGCACAGAGTTGAAACTCAAAAATTTCTCTCACTTGCTGTATTTCATTCTCTTTGTCTTAGCAGAAATCAGTGTGTACTGAACAAAAAGTATCATCTAATGCTAAGGCCAGGAAATGTGAAAGAAGGAAACTAATAGAAAAAATGAAAATAAAAATAAATGTGATTCACTGCTGTTCTAACGAGGTGCCTCATAGTAAATTTTTAAAAAAGTAAAGTATAATATTTCTAGCTTGGATATTACATCAAACGTCTTTTCTCACACACACAAACACACAAAAAAAAGGGTACTGATGTCTTACATGCCTTTTTTGAGGTACAACAAACACTGCAAGTGAGACACTTGTGAGATATCTCTTGTGGTGAAACATTTCTCCAGTAGGCAGCTATTGGTGACCTGTACAATCAGGGATGTTAGGAAGTTCCTCCAAACACAAAGGTTTATTATCTGTTGTAAAACCTCAAATGCAGTGATTAAACAATATGTTTATCTCTTTTAGTCAAATGTAATTCAGGCCCAAATTTCTATAACTGACCCTAAACCTGGCCAATTTTTAGTTAATTGGCTCTTCTGAACAAAGTTATGACATTCTTAAACCCTTTGCAGTATTTAATCACCATTCAGAGCTGGGAGTCAGAGTTTGTAAACCATCTCTTAGTATATTTTTTGTTGTCTGTCAAACACCAATTGGTTTATAACATATGTTATGACATTAGTTCTATGATAAAAGCAATTTTTTCTATGAAGAATTAAAACACATGCATATGCATTGCTATATAACCAGTATTGTAAACAAGGGACGAGAGTGAATATTTTTTCCTTCTCAGAATCACAAAATCAGAGTTAATCTCCAAAAAAGGAGATATTACTATACAGGGGGATTGTAAGCAAGTCTAAACCTTTATTTTATATATTCCTTTATCCCATTTCAGTTAATAAAGGATACAAGTTGGTAAAAATGTATCTTAACTGTAGTTGGTGCTCATGAGAGCAAGGCCAGAGTTATCTTTCTCTGAGCCTGGCCTGTGTAAATATACAGACTTCAGTAACTGAGGCTTGTGCTGAAATGATATATCTGCTATTTTGTTTCTTGGTTTGATTTTTATAGAGTATTTGTTTAAGCAAGTTTACACAGCTTGGGGGTAATCATTTGCTAGAAAATTAAATCTCTCCAGCTCTTCCATTTTACTTTCATACTTGTCAGCTCTTCCTATCGGCCTCCTCCTACCTTTCAGAGTACTGTTAATTCTCATTAAAGTCTACCCTATGTTTATATTACACAAAAATTTTGTTCACTACAATTAGGGGAAATATATATAAATAAATGCCGTGTCTAGATTTTGCTTGTTCTTCACATTGAACACTGTCTAATTGAAGGAGACATATAAAGTTATCTTCAAATTGCTGTTGAAATATTTTTAGATTATAATCATTTTATCCTCCTGATGATTTAAAAGGTAACTTGCAAGTATTTTACAGAAGAAGTTGTTTTTACATTGCCCTATGATTGTTAGCTAACTAATCACAAGACAGGAGAACAGTGATTAACAGACATTATATTTAATAAAATGCCAAGTTCATAAGGTTCCTATAATTAAGAACTCTAAAGCTTACTTCCATTAGCTTTATACAGTTTTAAATGATACTGAAATACTATTAATAATAATTTCAGCGAAAAGAAAGCAAAGAAAAAAATGAGTCTTTCCTTAAGGTTCTTCAATCTTTCACAGAGGACAAAGCAAATCCACCCCCATCAGCAAAACAAAAATAACACAATATTTTTTCTAACCTAATTTTAGGGAGCGGATAAAAAGAAGTACTATTAAGATCTTGCTTATAGGGAACCTCCCCCCCTGGAAAACAATGAAAACCAACAAAAACCTTGTGTCAATTAAATGGTATAAAAGTAGACCCATTGAAAAATTCTGAGCAGGATCAATAGCAAAAAGACAATTTCTTGAGGGGATTAGAAATTCTTGAGGGAAACGGAGTATTTAACAGGGACACCCCAAAATGAAAAAGTGTGAAACATATTAACAGATAAATAAATCTGGGGGTAATGATTTTGGACACTTTGTAAATTAAACAGTAATATATTTTCATTTGTAAGAGAAATAAAATAAGAAATTATTAATACTCTAATCTGTGAAGGTCAAAACTTTTACATAACTACACAAACATATAAACTTAGTCCAGGATTGGCAACAGTAGTTTTCTTAAAGAGGCCATTTTAAATTAAGGTACAGTTGTGCTTTTGGACAAAGTCTGACCTTACAAAGTAACCCCAGACCAATAGTAATCACAAATATTTTATCTTCTTCGTATATAATCTGTTTTATGAGAACAGGAAGCATTACTTTTCAGGAATGCTACTGCTCAAGTGACTAAAACTTAAACACTGTTTTTGGAAAGGTGGTAGATTTTATCCAAGAAATACTAATTAAGAACTCAAAAGAGTTGATCATTCTGTAAAATCCTGTCACCTTGTGAAATATTATCGAGGCAAAGGAGGTATAAAGGTAGAATATTTGAAACATAGAAATGGGAGTTATATTTGGTAACATTTCTGTATGCAATTTGATCTTTTATAAGTTCATCTTTGATAGAATTCAGCAACAACTTAAGCTTAAAATAAAAACTAAAAAAAAAGGACAAAGTTAAAATGAGCAATGAATATAACCTTTTCAGTTTCATTTACTTATGACTCATATTTGAGAGAGGAACTCCTACACTGTGAAAATGAACTCCACTATATATAGTCAACATGATCATTGCGTGTTTTCTCTGTACTCAGAAAAAACTTACTAGTTGCATTAAGTACTGCAAAAACATCACAAACAACCAGACCAAAGCAAAGTGGGCCAGGTGAAAATCTCTCAGCAATATTCATACAAGAAAGGTTAAAACGTATAACATTTAAATTTAAAGGAATTTTTCCTTTCATATACAGGTTCATTAATCGATGTTCTTCCTACTCTGTAATATATGATGTTCAAAAAACAAGTGGGAGGATATATTTTATATGTGTATTCATTATTTTGCTGGAATACATGTATCTAGTTTCTGATACTAATGGGATAGCTCATCGAACACAGTGTGTACTTTCCATTCTTACTGTACCTATTTGTTTCTATTTCTAATTCTGCTAAACTCTGGATTCCATTTCCCAAGCTCTTTACAACATCTGGCTCAGGTAACCAAGGTGGAATTTGAGGTGGACAATTAGATGCCGTCAATAGATGAATGGAGAATTCACTTTAAGTTAAAGAAATAAACAGAACCTGATATAATTGGTTATCTTTTTCACCACAGATTCTAAAATACCATTTATTTTAAAAAAACCTATTAGTTTCCTAGATGCAGCACATAGAGAGTGACATCCTCAGTGTTTTTGAGGGTCTTTGGTGTTCAGAACTTGACAATGAAACATTTTCATTACACTTTTATGCATCCTAATTGTACATTCCTTATTGAAATATGGCTTTGGATTCTGGGTGCTACCCCTACATTTCAGAGAATTAAAGTTTTGTAGTTTAGTTCACACTGTTCTTTTACAGGTTATATGCAGTGGCAGCAAGGAAAGTGGTGAACTAGTTTTCAATATAAGAATCACAGGTACATGATACGTGAATCTTAGATAGATTTTTTAATGTTGGACCACACTGTATGCTTCCAGATTGGAGCATTTTGTTTTACACTTAACTACTTTTCATTTTTTTCTTTCCCCAAGTAATTCTATTACTTAATTTATTGTAGTTGGCCAACATCTTACAGTTGGCCAACCCACTTTCTATTGTCTTTATAAGTTACTTGTTCAGAGATTTTTATCAAGTCAGGCTAAAAGCAATCAGAGAATTCAGGGTTTTTTCAGTTTTCATTAATTCAAGAAGAATTGCCTTTCCCTACTTACAGATTTTTTTTTTCCAGCTTATTTGGCTTACTCGTGAGTTCTGTTATGGGATTTGGAAGGTATCTGTATTGCTTTAAATTCATTTAGTAAACCCCAAGAGGGTTTCAGAGGCGAAGCTGCTTAGCAAAGGATTGCAGTCTTATTGATGAGATGAAGTTCAGCTAAAACTTTCACAATGCCTGCAGTTCAATACAATTCAGTTTCTTGGAGAAGTGAAACTCATTTATTTGACTTAATATTTAGCAATTCACTTAAGTCATACTACCTACTATGCAGTGAAGACTGTATATAGACACATAAGAATTCATAAAGCACCTTCTGGATTGCCAAAAAAATAAAGCTAAATAAGGCAATTAAAGAAGACATATATAGATATATATATATATATGTATATATGTATGTATATGTATATATACCTACACACAATGTTTTAATGTGAGAATTTGCAGTGTTGTTTAATCAATAGCTTAGAAACTAGAAACTACAATCATTTATCTAGAAGTATCATTTTAGCAGAAAATTTGAATGAATTTAAAACAATCTAGAAGATGAGACATATTTTTTCACAATAAACTGAACAAAAAAGAATTAAAATACACGGTGTCAATATGAAAACAAATCATCTCTCTGTTGGTGTAAAAGGAAGTTATGTGGTTAAAAACCCTCAATATTCAGTTACAGGATGAGATATAACATTCTCCAGCATAATGTGCAACTTCAAAATTATCTAACTAAAGAGAAAATATAAGTCAATATTTATTTTTAATATTTTTGTTGCTATGTAGCACATAGGTAGTTTAAAATAGTCATTAAATATCATTATATACATAGAGATTTGAGTAAGTTACTCAAGACTTCATAGAACATGGAATGAATATCCAAAAAGGTGTATAATATTATATTCCTCTTTGTGCTTAAGAAGGTGTTTCTCCAAGTGCTGTCTTGCACCTTTCAGTCCCTGTGCATATTACTGAAAAAATCTTTTTGTGTCTCAAGATATCGAATCCCATATAGATAACTTAGAGTAGTAAATTAATTCTTAATTTTCTAGACCAAGGCCACCACGGTAGAATACCCTTTCTCCCAGTTTCGTGAAAAACATAATACATCTTAAAAGTTGTCTTGCCAAACCACAGTTCTAATGAAAGTGACATTAAAAAAAAATAAGAAGAAAACACCTTTCATGTCTAATTTGAAAACTGAAACAATAACTAGAAATAATTCATTGAAAAGGATAGGCCAAAAGAAAAGCAAAAACAAAATTCCACGAACAGAACAAAAATTTTGGGGCAAGTTGATGTCCCAAACTTTTAAATTTCTAGCAAAGTCCTACGTTTTACCGTGAGGTTCCCATGCCTCTGGATATGCTCCATTACTTCAAAGGCCAATGTTTTAATCATAATAACAGAAACAGACACCCTGTCTCCAAGACTAGAGCTCAGATTTGATCCCAGACTTCAGGCTTAGTTTGCCTTCCGTCTTGAACAGATCACTGATATTTTGAACCTGAAAATGCAGCTGTGTATCCTCAATGAAATGAACAGCTTTTCTTTTGAACCCGGAACTTTGAAAGTCCAGGAAACATGCACTTTAGACAGTATTTAGAACATAAAACATTTTGTATGTATCCATTCTTTACTCCATATACAGTCAATACCCCCAAAATTTTGCAAGAAGGACAAAACATATGACAGAAATATCACAAAAAACCCTGAGATCTAAACTTGGACAAAGATCTTCACTTTTTAATTAAATAAATTATATTTTAAACATAACTCGATAAAATATATATAGTGGGGTCTATTCTTAACCCCAGCAAGGGATATTTTGATAAGAGGATGTAACTGAATTTCCTTAAAATTACTGAGGGACTTCGGGACTTGCTGAAATTATCTCTCTTGTTTAATTTTCCATTTGGACATGTAGAGCTGAATATGAATCTTCATAGAGTTGAGGAACATACTACTGATGGAAGAAAAAGCCCTTAAGTGATGGCTTCCCTATGGAAAACTATTCTACAGCCTAATGTATCTTCCTGTCAGAACGTTTTTCATTATATTTAGTATAGGATTTTCTGCTCCCAGTTCCATCATATTATTAATATATATCTTAATGTACAACATTAAAACCACTTCTAGCCTTCTTGACATTTACATAATTATATTCTTATGGACGCCCTTTTGATTCAAAGTGAAGGTGTCCCTGTTTCACTGCTAAAAAGTTTCCTTCATTCAGTCTCTTCAGTAGTTTTCTCTTCCTTTCTCTTCCCCATTAATAATAAACCCTCTCCCAGCACAGTCCTTCATCCTGTTCAATTTCTTCTTATTTTTGTTGCAAAAAGAGAGGTGCCACTGCCCTCACAGGTGATGGAACTGTTAAACCGTCCCTCCATTTCATCTAGCAAAGATGTAGTTTTGTGGAGGAAACTTCTGCACACGAACTTTGGATGCCCATGCTACCAGGCTGTGGGTGCAGCAGTCCCCTTGTGACACCACCTTCAGCAGATGCTCGTGAAAGCTGACAGCTGCAAAAAAAGTTGACAGGCAATCTATGAGGTGAGAAATTCACCTCCGGAACAATTTTCAGCTTTCATTCTCTGTTTTCACAAACTTTTTTTCTCTTACTTTGTCACCACTCAAAAAAGAAAACACCCAAACCCAAACACCTAAACCAGTCAAATAGCAACAAAACCAGCAGAATAGTTCTGCATGTGGAAGTATTTTTTGATATATGTGTCATCTTCCGGGATTTTGATTCTTTCGTAAATGTTGCTTGCTTTGGTAAGCTTACAATGCCTTAAATTATTTGCAGGCACTGCATCAAAGAAATGCAGTGACATTTTCTAATCAAATTGTGCTATTATTTAGATATTGTGTGTAGCAAAATAAAAAAGTATATCAAAATCCTAATAATGGAAGCAGAAATTGAATATAGCATCATGTAAATTAAAATGCAACCCTGAAGTCTATACCTGCATCAGAGACAAGAATATATTATTTTCTTTTGAAGGGCATATCAAAAGGTGAGATACAAAGATTTTATACAAAGGTAGGTTATTAAATGTTGATGACTAATTCTAGTCACTTACGTAATATATATATATATCACATATATTTGTAATAGTTGTCCAATTTATTCCTAAAAACTTGGATTTTATTCCTCATTTATTAATTCAGATAAACTTGTTAAAATAACAGCTCTTTAAAGCAGACTTAAGAGTACTAAAAGGCCATCTCTTAGATAGTCTCACTCTGACGTTTTGATCCTAGTAATAAATGTAGGATATTTCTTTACTCTTTGAAATAAATTATGTTAAACAATCTTCTCTCTGACTAGCATTGAATCCTGCCAGCTGGTTTGGTAATTCTCTGAAGTAAATCATGTACAGAGAAATAAAAGACAAATCTAACAAGGTAATAGTCTTTGCTCATGTGCTCACAAATGAGTTAAACATGGAGTACTCATTCCTAGCTTTGGAATAACTTCAAGGAGTATAAAAGGAGCCAGTAGAATAAAAAAATAGAAAGAAGAAGAAGAAAAAAAAGTAGGTTAAGAGAGCAAAGATAAAACAGGAAAATTGCAGTGACAAAATTTATAACAACATATGAGATCATCAGACATATGAATTATATATACCTCATGGATAGAAATGTTTTATTACTGGATTGTAGAAACAATTGAAAGGTCTGTACTTGATGCAGTCTTCAATTTTTATTCTTTTTTGACAAATGATAGTAGAGAGAATGACTCAAAATACCTAAAAAATAAAGATACTTACATGTGAATTGAAATCAAGCTAAGAGAGGAGAGATTTAGATTAGATGTTAGAAATAAATTCTTTACTCAGAGGGCAGTGAGGCAGTGAAACAGGTTGCCCAGAGAAGCTGTGGATGCCCCATCCCTGGTACTGTTCAGAGTCAGGTTGGATCAGGCTCTGAGTGTCATGGTCTAGTGGGTGGCATCCTATCCAATTCTATGAAATCATTAGATGATTTGTTACTAAAAATATTTGAAAGAGATAAGGGTAGAAATAGCATATATAGGAATATGAAGTTCCTGCAACAACGGTTAGAGAGCTTTTCCTAAATTGCACACTAACACTGCTGGGCCCCTGCTATTGTTCATAGCCCAGGGCACTAAATTCATATCAAAACAAACAAATTAACTAGCATAAGCATAAAATAAATGAACAACTGTCGTGGGCTCAGTATCAGTATTGGATGGTAACAGGCTGTATCCAGGGATGGGAGGAAATGCTCAACAAGAAGCTGCACTGCTAGTACTACAGATGTTTCAACCACACCTACATACTGTAGTATATTTGGTATAATTTTACTCCAAACTTTGCTCTGCTGTTTGTTTCTTTTAAAATTGTTGTAGAAGCTGAAATTTAGAAGGATACATTTGTAGAGAAAAGACAGTGTCCTGAGTGTATGAAATATAAAACACACTATAAGAAAACAAATTACATAAGTTTACAATATTTTTAAAATATAATTTCTGGTTTTATTTTAAGGGTATTTTTTAGATAATAGATTATTCAATAACTGTTTTGTTAAATAGAGGTAGTAGTTTTCTCATACTTATTCATCAACACATTTAACAAGCATCTAATTTTTCACTTATTACCATCAGTAAGAAATACCACTCTATAAACATACACAGCTCAAACGCAAGACAGGCTTAGCACATCAATTAATCATTTATCTATATGGATGCTATTATTAAGTTACAGTCAGTGAAAAAAAATTCTAATTATGTTAGACAGGAAAAAGGAGCAGTAGAATGGACACTAAGAAGTATCTTTTGAATAAATATAGAGCAGTAAATCAGCAATGGAACTGATTTTCCATTATGCCCAGCTCTCGGATGGGAAGGAAGCTCAGACCTTGACAGTCATACGATCCTGCTGAGTGGGTGCTGAATTGTCCACTGGAGCTGGGCTGAAGGCAAGAGCCAGGGCACCTCACCTGGTACTCTTTTGGTCCTTGTGTATTTGTGCAATAGAAACACTTTGCTCAGGGCAGAGCAAGTGGAAGCAGAGCAGCCAACAGAGCTTGCAAAGAGCTCAGAGAATAAGCTGGCTGATCTCAGTTTGAGCAGCTGTAGCTGTGGATGCTCTGAACAGCAACAGTAGTGGGAGGGCCAGCTCTGTGTGATCAGAGAGCTTTGGCAGTTGTGATCTCTGAACTAATTCCAACATGTCAATGAAATGACACGTCAGGACAAAAAAAAGAGACTGTAAGGAATTTAATAGCTATGGGGGGAACATTGCAACTTTAGGCCCAAAAATAGATTTGAGAAGAAAAGCAAACTAAGATTTTATGAATATTAAGATAAATACAAATTGTTTGGTTTATTTTCCTTCCTCTGTGGATATCATTTTTTATTAAATGGTAATTTTTAATGATAATTTTTAAGTCTTTTCAATAATAGGGCATTAGTACAAAGGAACTGCGAACATCATCCTTAATTATGTGATTAAAAGCACTATTTGTGAAAAGTCACTATTTTTTATATTTCCCTCTACATAATTAAACACTACAGTAAAAATGAAAGCCAGAATCGGAATGCTCAAATTTACATATTTTATAGGATGGAGAAGTAGAATAATTATTGCAATGCTACTTTTGAACAAAGACAACCTGGATTCGGTTTCCTAATTGGCTTCAGGTGTCCTATTTAATCCTAAGCAAATCAAAGCTAGAATTTTAAAGGTATTCGACTACTGGTTTGAGTAACTTCAAAAAACTTTTACTAGTCTCTCTGGAAAGAGATTCAGGTCATCTGATTTTAGGCCTTTAATTTAAAGATGTGAGGTTCCTAGTGTATGAAATTATGTAGTAACGGGAAAGAGGCAGGCTCCCAACAGAGGGGATTGTGACTAAGCAAGACATTTAAATTAAATCCCACAAAAGAAAGGGATATCTGGTACATATCACACAGAGTTAGATATTTTTATACCTGAACCTTTCTCTAATCATGTATTTCTTTCCTCATTTTTGTTGTGGTTTCCCCATCAGATGGTGATATCTTTCCCTTATTTACCTTGCAGTAGATTCTTGAGATTTAATCATACATTCTTTATAGAGCTCTTTAAAAGGAAGCAAAACTCAATAAAACATTTAGTAAAAAGTGATAGAAATGGTCGAGGATCTGAGAAAAAAAATATTGAATAATGCAGGTATTGGTTACTCTCTAGAAAAGGATGAAAGAAGTGATTTAGTAAAAGAAGATTGAATAAAAAATGGAAAAATTATTTAGAGCAAATGTTTCCATTCCCTCTGCCAAAGACAAAGAAATATTCAACTATGTGAAAAGATGACAAATGGTTTGTTGATAAAAGCATATCTTTCTCATATTGTGATTGAATTGTGGAACCCATTGCCAATTAAACTCATTTTAAAAAGCACCCATAAAAACAGGAGTTGTAAATCTGCTGCTTCAGGGCTTTACAAAGTTTCTATCTATGCAGGTGAGAGCATATGATCAAATATTGCAATGTCACTGTAGGTTTTGGCCTCTCTTATCCCTTTAACAACTGTATTTGAACTTATGCATGCTCTAGCCCAGACCAGTGTGACCAACTTATATTATTCAATAATCCCTTTTTATTTTGAGTTTGTCACAGACCAACAGCTCAAGCATAGTCATATCTAGAAGCCGGTCATTTATTTATTTGTCTGAGGACATTTAATCTGTACCTATACCTTTAGAAATCAAATTATATTCAAACATTGTTAGCAAAATATCTCCCTGTCCTTTCTGAAAAGTTCATTCACCTTTTTCTGTAGGAGACACCAAAGTGAACTGCATGACCTTTGAAGCCCTAAAGGTACAATATGTCCTAGATACAAAATATTATGGAAATGAATTTTGAAATGTTCAACATTGACTCTAAGCTTAATTCCAGCCTGACTGAAGTTAACATTAGATCTGAAAAGGCAAAACAGGTTTTGATATCAGAATATAGATATATCCTACAGCCTCTTGCTTCAGGCATACTCCTCCAAAGACAAGGGAACCAGCCAATAAGGTGAGACACAGACTCTGCTGGGAATCTACTTACTAAGAAGACAGAGATGAAAGGTGTCATCAGGAACTACACGGAGAATTACTTGCTTGCTGTGTGAAATAACAAAGTTCACAAAGCATTCAATCACTCAGTCCTTAGCACTTAAAAAGAGAAACTACACAAAAAAACATAACTTAGAAATAAATATAAAAAAAGAGCATTTAAATATGTAAAATGCCTGCAGATGATCTGAAGATCATTTCAAGACACAATACCTAGACACAGATATTGACCCATGCTTCCTCTTTGCCATTTCATTTCGCTTCTTTCCCTTTTTTTCCCCCAGGGGGGAAAAAAAAAACCAACAACAAAAAACCCACAACAAAAAAATCACTATAGTAGAAATAACTACAAGGAAATATAGGAAATTAAAATAATCAATAGCATAACCTCTAACACTTTAAAATAATATCACGATAGGATACGCCAAAGTGCTAAGGAGCAGCTTACCAGTTTTCATGCCTTTAATAATAAAATTCTCCCTTAGTGGACCTATAGAACAGAAAGCCAGGAGAGCACATAATCAAGTGGTAAAAGGACCGATCAGTGGGATTAAAGTTATTGCAGAAAGACTAAAATAACTGTTGGTGTTCCTAAAGGTGGGAAAACAGTTGTCACATCAAGCCTGCATAGGAATCCACTGTCAGAGAAAAGGTTCTGAGAATTTAAAACTAAACCCAATACAAAACACAAAGAAAAACAATAAATTAAACAACAGTCAGTCAATAGGATCACACAGTTCTGCAGCAATTTGATGTCCATATTTGGCCGTAACACTTGGTTAAATATCAATTCCTAAGTGTAAAGCAAACTTGGTGTCAGAGGAATGAAGGATGGCAAACAACACATTGGTGTTTAAATGTAGTTCCAGAAGGGAACCTGTCACACACCAGTGTGAAAACTTAATTTCCACACCAACCAATTAGACAGAAGTTATAGCAGTCGGTATCTTAAGTAACCAACAGAGTTCTGTCATGCTTAGTGGAGGTAATGTAAGGATGTGGCATTACACAGTGTATTCTTTTCTGTGTTCCAACAAATATTTTCATCTGGGTTATGGAGTTGATAGAACATGCTTGGTCTCCTGAAAGATTTTGATAAGATAATTCACCAAGAAAAATAAAGGAATTAAAGTGTTGTAAAATATAAAAGAAAGTCAATTTCTAGACTAATACAAAGATAGAAAGCAAAGAACTGAAATAAATGGACAATTTTCACAGTGAAAACAGATTATTAAGTGTGTTGATATCCTTCTGTATATTTCTTGTGAAACCTACCAAGATAAAGACTACCAGAAAGGGATTAGGTAAGGGCACAAAACAGATCAAAAATGAATATTGAGAATAAAAGCTCACATGAAATGTATAGCTCAGGGTTTCCCTTGATAAACTACTTTTTTTGTCATACACGTGTAGTCCTGGCATTAACTCTTTCTTGTGTTGTTTTCCTTGGCATTTCCAGCTGCAATTCATGAAGATGAACTACTGACATAGACTTTGACCTGGTGTAGAGTTGCAGTCAAATATTATGAACTGTGTATGGAAAACAACAAAACCACAAATCTAATGTCTAAAACTCCATATTCACACTTGGTTAATTAAAGAGTGAGATGAGCTTTCACTTCTGCCTGTAACATTAATAAATTCCTCAGACGTGAGATCCCTTGATGTGAGCTTTAAAAAGCATATTAGAACGATGAAGTTGGTTGGCTCACCCAACTACTAAAAAGGATTCCCTATTCCATGTGTATTGTGAAATACACTGTTAACAGACAGTATCATATGACACATGCACTGAATTTTTGATGTCTGAGACCTATGGAAGGGAAAAGAATTTATGTGTCAAAGAAAAAATAGATATAATTAATTTTAAAACCAGTGTAATCTTAATAATTATAAAATGTTATATCAAGTCACAAGTCCATGTCTTTTGATCTGTAAGGAAAAATTTAAATCATCTAACCAAAAGAGATTGCTTCTGCACTCAGATTTGAACAATGGTTAGGCATTTGCTGAATAGAGATGGCAGTGGAGAACAGGCTATAGTCAGCTTGTGAGTTTATAGCCACAGCTATGAAGTTATTGGTATCCTAAGGAGCTGAGCTGGCTCTCCTACCCTAATAGTGAGTTATGGTCACTCTAATGCAAATGCAGCCATATCTGTGTAACAGTCCTCATACATACGAGCATATTTTACTGGTATATTGCATCAGAAACATTCATGTTGCTGATCCAAATATATTTATACACTAAACATTGTATTAATAAAGTCAAAAAATACCACTTCTATTTCAGCTTCCGAACCAAATCAATACCAATAGTGACAAAACTGTAAATTTGCCCAGTGAAACTTTACCCATACATCTTCCTGTGGAACAAAAATCATACATTTTGACTCCCTGACTTTACTGAAATCACTAGCATAGGCTTTTCCTGCTATTGACACCTGAAAGATAATCAAATTCCTGTAGTAAGTGGATATATATAGATATAAATTAGTCACTCTAAGACTGTATCTGTTCAGTCATTCAATAAAACCAAAACCAACAGCCACAGATTCTTTAACTAGTTCCAGGCTCACTGAGAAATTGACAGGTGATTTAAAATAATTATTGGTGACATACCAAGTAAAACTGTGCTTTCCCTTAAATAATCCCTTGAATCCATCTGGCATAAGTGGGAGACTTTCCAGATGCCTCTTAAATACCCATATTAAGATTGAATTGTTCTGAACTGGTTTGCATACAGTCTGTCAAAGAAATAAATACGCTCATTCTTCATCATTGAGGTTTTTAGGAGTTGTGAACCCTGAATTGATTCCCCAGTGCCTCCAGTTTATGACATCATTCTCCACTAGTTTATTGGATGCACCTTTGATATCCAATTCAATTTGATTTTTTGCTCTATGTTAAGACAGATATAGATTTTTTCTACCACCTGTACCATAAATGTTTCAAATGGCCAAATGCTAGGAAAAATATCAGGAGGTGCAAGATATTTAGTCTTCCTTGGTACATTGCAAAGGAGCCACATCACAAGAAAGAACTTCTATGAGTATGGGTCATACATCAAAAAAAAAGCATTCACTGAACCCTGCTGTCTCTAAATGGCAATATTTGCTAGTGACTTAATTTCTTGGGCAACTTTCACTCTTGGAGTCCTTAATTCCAAAGCAAACGTAAATGCAATGTTCTTAAGAAAAAATCCCCAACTCAGCAGTATAAAAATTATTGTATCTTAACTGGAGGAAATAGCCATGAGTTGAAATTAAAATAATAGCTTTCAATTAATACTTTCTTAAAAAAAAAAATCATAACACACTGATTTCTTTTGGATATTTAATACTTACAGAACAAGTTTATAGAAACAAACAAAAAACCTTGAAGAGACCCTAACTACTCAGCATAACTTAAGCTGTACATTCTTAACCATGCTAGAGTGTTGTAATGAAAACCCAGATATTTGGAAATATTCTTAAAAAATATTCTGAACAGTACCTAACAGATTCCTTGAGGATGCTG
This sequence comes from Atrichornis clamosus, assembly GCA_013400975.1. Lineage (NCBI taxonomy): Eukaryota > Metazoa > Chordata > Aves > Passeriformes > Menuridae > Atrichornis > Atrichornis clamosus. The sequence continues at coordinate 72,535 of WBMZ01013499.1, read as the reverse complement.
ACGATGCAGGGATCACTTGCTGAGCTATAACTGACAGTGGCATTAAAATATCTTTATTCTGCTGCTCAGTGAGGGAGAGAGGAGCATGGTGGGATAAGAGAAACATCCCGTTAAAGTGTTGAGATTTCCTCTAACCCTAATTTTTGACTGCAGTTCAAGGGTTTCTGATTCAGAGTTTTGTTTAAGATATCTGACACAATTTCCAAAAAAATTAGTGCAGAAAGAGCAAAAAATAAGTTTATGTTTTCTCAGTCTATCTGTCAAAACAGCTTGGGGAGGAGTTAGCTATAACTTCTTTGAAGAAGTGTGCAAAATACAAGATAGTTTGAAAGCTGATCTTTTAAGTGATTCTTGTGGAATTTTCAGAGAATTGCCAAGCTATTTTTGTCAAGTGCAATAAGGTTCCCAAATAAGCTAGGTGTAGCTGCAGCAGGTTCTGGAGTTTCTCATGTAACTTGTAAGATTGAATGGGACTCTTGTAAATGACTGCTTATTCCTACACAAAAATCCAGCTTATCGTGCCCATGTTTGAGAAGAAATAATTTTGCACAATATATTGTATTCTTTACTCAGATTTCAATCCATGCTTTTGGTCACGGACATCCAGAGACAAATGAATATTTCCTACACATATCAAAATTATTCACATATTTATTTCTTCAGGTCATTAATTAGATGAAGGCAATCTCTTAATTTATCACTTCTGCTTAAATTAATAAAACAGGAAAAAAAAAAAAAACCCGAAACAACCAGATTGAATGTAGTACCTTAAAAGATGGAAAATCATGCTTTTCATGCAACTGTCTCAAAGATTGCAGTAAATACAAGTAAAAACAAAAAAAAGAGCTCCACACTATAAAATGTTAAACCAAGCTTTAATGACTTGGAGGCAATTTTTTTTCTCTCTCTAGGTCAGTCTGGTCTTCAGATTTAGTTCAGATGATTATAGAATTATAGTTTTAGAATAAGACTATTAGCAGTTTAGCTTAACTATTTTTACATCAAATCCAAATGTGCGGTGAAAAAATGTGAATCTGGACAAACACGTTTTTATTATGACAATTCCACAAAGAAAAGTTTCTCCCATCATTCCCCTATTTTTAAAAGGGCTTTGAAGAAGGTCGGCTAGAGCAGCAGCTGTTTGGCATTTTGGAAGGCAAAACAACCATTCTTTGCTGATGGAAAAAGCATCTCTGTGGATTCTTTCCAGTCTGGACCACCTGATATATTTCAAATTTTATATACTCTATGAAGAATGACATTCATATGAATGATAACTTTACCCTTTGATAGTCTAATCCTTCCAAATACAGTCACACACTTCAGCAATCCCCCCAAGGATCAAACTGAAGAATAAAAGATACCACTTGAACAAGAATGCAAAGTGACAAATATAGCCATCATTTGTCAGACCCAGTTATATCATAATAAAAGATTTCTCAAGAAGCTGTTTTGCCAAGTTATTAACCTCACATGCTTACCACTCTCTAGAAACCTTAGATTTCATTTCTGAATGGAATTAATCCCAGCACCAAAATCTATTCTGCTGACTATACAGGCAATACCTTTTTACTCCACAGAATGAGAGGCAAAAAACCCCGTTTTATTTTACTACTTTATTCATACTACCAAGAAAAACTGTTCATTATGCAGACCTTCTTGCCCAAGACTATGTAATCCATAATTGATTTCCTTGAAAAACTTAGTTCATTCCCATATAAACCAGAATATGCCTTCCTAGAACAGCGACTTACTGTTAAATATGTTGCACTAAATACCTCCAGAGGACATGGAAACTCTGCCTGTGCTAGTTTACTCTGGCAGAAGGAGCATTTAAATATTTATTAAGCATTCACTATACCCTTACTGTGATGAAAGAAAACTTAAGTAGTTCTGTAAATGAGCTACTCACCTAAAATTGGAGAGAAAAAATTAAAAAAAGGTTAAAATATCTCAGAAACAGAGTTATTAATCCAAGATTAAAGAGTTAAGTTTATGTGAGATAAAAAAAAAAAAAGCTGTACCATAACATTACCATAGCTTACAAGCTTTTTTTTTTTCCCCACATTTGTGATTAGATAATTGCATATCTCATAGAAAGCTTTTAAGTGTTTTATGTTGACAGAACTGATGCTATAGTTTTAATTTGAAGGATATACTAAAAGGATATGCTAAACTCCTAGGCCTTAGAAAAGTGTCAAACTTCTGACACCGGTTAAGTTAACCTTTTACTTATACAAAGAATATTTAATGTTTGACATGAAAAAGGGAAAAAACCTTTCTTAATGTGTTTTTTTTAAGCGTTCACATTTAACAGAGAAAAGAGTGTGAATAAAATATTATTATAAAATAAATATGAGTAGTTGCTACTCCCTAGATGGCTCTTACATTGCCAGCCAGTTACCACAAGGGCAGACAGAGAACACTGTAGAAGAGTTTCTCTTTCCGCAGCTGAGTGCAGCACATCGCAAAGTTATAACCCAGCAAAGGTAAATACAGATAGGCCCTCAGGCTGAACACATACTTATTGGAGAAGAAAATATTTAAACTACAGAGGGATAGATTGGTTAGCAGGTGGCTAACCAGCATGATCCCAAACATAACCACAAGCATTTCTTTTTCGGAATTTCTATCTCAATTGTAGATTTAAATACTTTGGAAGTTAGACAAGTTGTAGTGGTTTTTATAATTCATGGGATGGCTATCTCTAGTTGATCACTCTGTGTGTCCACAAAGCACTGGGACATGATCTAGAAATGCTGTTACGTATTTTTCCATGGAAAATCTGAAAATTAAAGTGGTGATTCTGTGAATCCTTAGGGGCCTAATTTACAGTTGCAGATCCAGGCTGACTTGGCAGAGACTTCTCTTTCATTACTGAAGCCGAAATATATGTAGGAACAGCTGTGGAAGAACAAAAATAAAACAGAAAAGTTAGCAATGAATGTATTTGCCCACATAGGCACACACAGGCTTGTACATAAACCATTACTGCCAGCATAATGAACACTCCTAATAGGAAACTGATTGACATAAAAACCAGACCTTCATTTGCATCAATCAATTTTGACCTTTAATTTAGCGTTCACAAAGATTTTTTGTGGTGGAGAATTTTGTAGTTTTGAAATGTAGTTTCATACCTATAGAATGAACAGAATGAAATACTTAGAGAAATGCTAGCATATTTGATATACTTTTAAGCACATTACATTAAAAACATCAGTATTTTTATAAGTTTTATATGCACAGTTGCCCTAGATAGACAGCTAATCACAGTAGGGAACCATTAGAATGTTGTCTGTTATTACATTGGCATCAGACCCAAAGTATAGATAACAGCTTTTTGGTCCCTGAATATGCAACCTGTTATAGCTACATTTTATCTGGAGGTAAAAACACACCTTAGAGGACAATTAAAATGAAAGTAGATATGGCTATTGGTGAATCCAACATGGGTTACTTTCTAGTCTGTTCACTAGGGAACACTAAATCAAATTTTTGTCAGTGTCAGACAGCAATTTTAGATTTAAGCACAGAAAGGTATAGGCTTTACACAGGATACAAGTTAACTCTCTTGTGATTTTTGAAAATTGGATAACCTAACATTAATAGTAAAATACATTTACTAATCCACTTGTTTCTAAGTCTCAGTGGGAACTCAAGATTCATTTAAAATGTGTCTTGAATGCAAGGTCACACAAGTTTACAAAAAATAAACATTTTTAAAAATTTAAATATGATAAACATATCTGAAAATATTTTCTGTAACTTGTACAGTATTTTCAGACTCCTTGATGTTTATTTAGCATGCACAAGTCCTATAAGTCCACCTCAGCACAGATAATAACAAATATTACCATAAAGTAGACTTCCACTAACATCAGCAATTCTATATCACAGCTTGTTAAACTGCAGGTAGAACTTTTACAACAAGATACTGATAGGAACCATATTTATTAAAAGGTACCTTGTAATTACTTTCTAAATATCCAGTATACAGAACAAAACAAAGGACAAGCCAAATGTAATTGTATATTTGAATGAGCAAATGAATACTATTATACGAACAGCTAAAGTTCAGATAAAGTAGAATCCAGAGGTTTCTAAAGTGACATTCAGTGTCTAATGGGAAACCATGTTAGAATGTAGTTTGACATGGACTTGTTTCAAATTTTTCTTTAAAGCATGACAAATTCAGCCTTTACTTCCTATCCACAAAAGTACAGGAATCTGCATTCTCATTCACTCTCTGCTGTTGCTTTGAGGAAACACAGAAAAGTTAGGAATCTCTGAAAAGTTCCTGCAGAGTGGGCAGAACTTACTGTGGAGTGTTTGGGTTTTTTCAGTCAATGTCTTTTTTAACACAAACAGTGACGGTGACAATCAAAGATATCACCTAGTTTCACTTTTATCAGCTGCACAAAGTCTCTCTGGATCACTAAGCATGGTGAGAATTACAGGGCATTGCAGGGTGGTCTCAGTGAGGAGAGAGGGCACCTGGAACCTGCAGCCAGAGGACAGCATCTGGGAACAATGAAGGACAAGGCTGGGTTTGAATCATACCAGGAATCACGGTAATTTCCAAGAAATATCAGGTGCAACTATTGATTTATGTAGAGCCTCAGCAGCCGATATGTGTAAGAATGAGACTACATTTTCAAGAGCTTGATAAAAAGGCCCTGCAAAATATGGAATGCTGATAGCAAAACATGACTTAGTAAACCAGATGTTTCAGTCTTGTAAATTCATGGAAATCTCATCTGTAATAAAAAAACCAAAATTGAATACCTATTTAAAATATATACCAAAATGCAAAGGAGCCTGGAAATATTAGTGATCAGCTATGAACTGCATTTCAACAGCAAAAAAGCTGTTCTTCTGTGATGCTTTCTTCATAGTAAATTTTGCATCCTGGCTTTGCTAACCTTCAAGGACTGAAAGCTGGATAAAATTAAAATTACCACTGGTGTTACAATGTCTCATATCAAATACAGCTAAAAAGTTGTAAAAGAAATAAGTAAATAAATTCCATTAAAATGCTACTAATTTTTTTCCATTTTAATACAACTTGGAAACATAAATTCTTCCATAAGAGTAAGAACATGAAAGTTCTCAAAAATGCCAAAATTTAGGACATAGTCCAATTATATGGACTTAGTCCAAGGATGCATGAGCTTAAGATTTGAATAACCAAATATCCTTGAAACTAAGTTTTGAGTGTGACACAAAGCTAAAAATTCATTTTAAAGCCTCTCCATGTTCTTATTCCTCCATTTGAAATGGGGAGAGACAGCTGCTTGGAATCTGCTCTTTGTAAGGGAAACCTCATATGTTGACAAAGGCACCAAAACAAATAGGAATATAACTAATGCAAAGAGAGAACAATCTCTGTCTTCTGATGTGCCTTACTAACACACTATGAACTCATGCCAAGATGTCCCGTTTCTTCTAATTTCAATGGGAATGAGGCACAGTGTGAAAGTCTGAGGTACAAATGCAAAAGAATTACCATCTGGCCTGTAAAAGTATTGAAAGTGCTTTTGACCTTCAAATGTGAATGTGGTAATACTTGCAAAAGGAAAAAACAGTTCTGAAAGGACTTATGGATCTTTTGAGGACTTTCACAATAAATTAATACTTTTCAAAACCTAAATTAAATTTACATTATAAATAAAAGCATTAGTTAAAAAAACCCATTGAGTGTAAAAAAATTGTTACAAATCTCATAATACATTACTACGAGAGTGAAATCATATAAATAGCATGCATTTATTCCTATAAATTCTGAAATTCAAAATAGTTGGGTTTTTTATCTTTCTGACAGATAACTTTCATAAGAGGGACATGCATGTATTTCTGCATCTAAATGGCTCCCATGAAAAAAAAAGTTTTTGCCCTTCTGCTTCACAGTATTTGTAGGCAACACACGCTACCTAAATTTGACTATGCTAAATTGCACATAGACACATACCACTTGTTATAACCTATTAAAATATGTTACTTAAAAAAAAAAAATTACTTTTATCTCTTTTAAAGTTTTTGGCCTATATAGATATTTAGTGGCAAATTTGAACTGCAAGTCTGACAAAATCATGTTGTTCTTTGCTTATGCCTCAATCTTTGGTATCCTTGACTAGACAGGTTGGAAAAGTTTATCTCTCTTTACCTATGCTTTTAGCCTTGCCTCCAAACAACATGATAGTGGACTCCTCTTTGGTGTTCACATCTACCTTTGCTATTCCATCTGAATCTCACTTTCTCTTGGAAGTTCTGAGGAAAGTCTGAAATTCATGATTTCTGCTCTTTAGGCTACACACGATTGGTCAGAATTGAACCCCTTTATCATAGTCCATTTTAGAATATCTAAAACAACTGGTAATTTAGTTATATTTTCCTAAAGAACATAGATGGAAGTTTTTCCTAATTTCAATTTCTAAAAAATTTTGAAATTTTTTTTCTCAAAAATTTTATAGAAGTCTTATTGTCTGCATATATCTGTTTCTTTATAGAGCCCATTGAAAACTGGCAGGTTGTCCTCAGTTGTTCTAACTTTGTACACAGCTTCCTGTCATATCCAAAAATAAGTTTGTTCATTTGTCATCTATCTGATTTTTGTCTTTCCTTATTTTTGAAAATATTTTATGACTAATTCTGGTCAAGACATTAAGCATTGTTTATATTGTTTACCTCTGCCTTGTTGTCTTTAGCCCTAGCAAAAAATGAACAAGATTTTTTTTTAAAGAAAAACTTGAACTTGCACTTAGAGTCAGAATTAGCTTAAGGCATCTAACTGATTTGCCTAAGCCTTTAAAATTAGCCAAGAGAATACCAGCAGAAAGCAATTCACCTACCAGAGCTCCCAGTCTGGCAGTGCACAGATCTCCGTTGACTAGAGGAAGATTCTATCTTGAATGCCTCAGTTCATCAAGATGAATCTGTGCCTGTATTATATGTATGTATGCTCCCTTCATCTTATATATATTTAATAAAGAAAGATAAAATCTTTAGATAGGTTTCCTAATGTAGCACACAAAAGCAGATTTTAAGTCAAGGCTCGATAGGTCCTGTGTAGCTTTTACATGACTACCAAAAAGTATTGTTTGAGTTCGTAAATAACCTAGTCTCAGCTTTGTGCATTGATTGTTATCTGGATCAGCCAACGTAGAAATATATAAATATATAAACAACTTCCTCATGTGCGTGGCAGGGTCATGGCCCACACACTGCAGATACACTTCCATATGTTTAGGCCAGCCTGTGCCCTCCTCCTTGGCACTTAATGCTGTTAAAGAGCACAAGATCTCAAAAGTCAACGTCAGGAATAATCCAAAAGCACACACTTGGCCATTTCTCCCCACAACTAAAATTGTCTTTCTGCCTGAAATGTGGAAGATGAAGAAACTAATGACATTAATCCTGTCACTTTGACAGGCAGCACACAGGCAATTATATGTGCAGAAAGCCAGCCAGGCTATCAGAACTAAACCTATTAGACTAAGACATCATCCTTATTCCAAATACTGTCTCCTTAATTCATGCTGAGTTCTTAATGGTCACACCTATCTATATACAAATTACCTGTATGGTCCAATGAAGACAAATTGCTAAGTAGTATCAATGTTGCAGCATGTTAAGTCTCTTGGACACTACAGAAAAGTATTAAGAATCCTAACATCTCATTCCAAAAATATCTAATTTCATTATTTCTTTTTATTCTACTGATTCCTTTCCCCTCATCCATTTATTATCTTAAAATTATGAACTTTGAAATAATAATGATAACAGAAGCTATGTAAAAAAAACCAAACAAGCAAGACCATGAGGATATTAACAGTAGTATTTTAGTTGAATAAGATGGACCTGAATGCTAATTACTCTATAGTAAATACAAAAAAAAGGTCCACCAATCACAACACCTGAGATTTTTAACTGAAAAAGTGGCAGTAAGAGCTCAGTCATGCTAGAAGTATTGAATAGAAGCACTAATACTTTTGGAAGAAAGTCTGGTTGCTCACATGTCATGGTTTATCCCTAGCTAACAACTAGGCACCACATGGCCACTCACTCCACCGCCCTGGGAGAGAACAGGAAGAATAAAAATGAGAAAACTCATAGGTTGAGATAAATACAATTTAATAGGGACAACAAATACCACACACACAAACAAAGCAAAACAAAACATTCATTCACCTCTTCACATGGGCAGGCAAGTGTTCAGCCATCCCCAGGAAAGCAGGGCTCCATCACGTGTAACGGTGGCTTGGGAAGATAAACACCTTGACTACAAAAGTTCCTCCCTTCTTCTTCCCAAATATATTTGCTGAGCATGACACCGTATGGTCTGGTGGGGACACCTGGGGTCAGCTGTCCTGGCTGTGTCCTCTACCAACTCTTTGTGGACCTCCAGCCTCCTCGCTGCAAGGATAGGGTGAGAAGCAGTGTAAACTCTGCTCAGCAGTTTAAAAAATAGCCTTGTGTTATCAATGCTGTTTCAGCACAAATCCAAAATCTAGCCCCATGATAGCTACTGTGAAGAAAATAAAGTTTATTCTAGTTAAAACAAACACAAACCCAACACCTTGGTGATAAGACAGAAAACAATTACAGGGAAACCTACTACAAAATTTTGTTTCAGAAAAATGGTAATTGTTCAGAGCATTTCACGGAAGTATTAAGTTTGTTATTGAATATACTTGAAAAAAATGCTACATATATCTCTGCTCTGCTTTTCATTATATTAGCTTTAGTATGACACTTATTTCTGGAAACACAGGAACCTTTCAAGGAACCAATGCACTGAGTCCAAAAATGATGACTGGATGGCATATATTTGCTTTGATTCCAATGGTGTGGGGACTCTGTGAAACAGTGAGATAGCACAGGTGTTTAAATAACAGGCCATACACATTTGATGAGCTGTGCCTAAAGCTGGAAAAACCAACATATAAACAAAAATGGTTCAGGTCTACCCACTCTGCTTCAGGGATCCAAATGACTTTACATATTACCTAACCCCTGGTTCTATAAACGTAATTCAATCAGATTATATTGTGATGCTGATTGACAGAAGAATATGTCCCAAAATCCCTCCTAGACTTTCATGCTGTGCTGCTGTTCGCCGTCTATGTCATCCACTTATGGGCTCCGAGGAAAAGTCCGTTTTTTTTAAATATACTGTTACTTTAGGGTTTTTTGTCAAATTCTAGGAATTAAACCTTTATCAGGATGAGCTTTCAAAACTTTCTAAATATGAACAGTTCTGCTAAGTTTAATATAATCCATAACAATAAGTGCCAGAAGTGTGTCTCAGTATTTCATGAAAGCTACTCTAATAAGAGGAAGATAAAATTAATTGGCAATAGAGGAAAAAGCACTCAAGGCACATGTTTACTTCTCAATTCTCTTCCATAGTACCGGAATAGCTATCTCATTCTTCTGCCATATGGGCATCGTTTTTGAAATGGGCAATCAATCCAGTACACACTGTTCAAAGGAGATTTGACAAGGGCATTTGGTACTGAGGTCACTGTGTCCTTCACACTCTACAGCTACAGTCTCCCTCACAAACTATGGCTTTTTCATTCACAGTCACTGACTAGAATGCTGTGAATAACTCATCTCTTCTGGAAGAGTTCAAAAATCCCCAACCAAATAATAATGAAAAAACTCCAATAGTTCCTAAAGATATTGTGCTTTTTATTTGGTAATTAAATAGCAAATAATGATACCAAGACCATAAAGAGGGATGTGTTTGACCTTTCATCATACATATATTAATAGCCTGCCCTAAAGAGTGAGAAGGAAAGCTATTGCTGGATTTGGAAATACTACATGAAAAATTTTCATTTTTCTGTTAGCTATTTGTGGGCAGCAGAGAAGAGGAAGAAGTTTCCTGCAGTCTTCGATATTAGAAAGTGGTCCCAGAAGTTTACTGGCAAAGGGTTATGTACGACATACATCTGTTTATGAAATGAAACCTTTAAAAGCAAAATCATAAAATACATAACCAAATTTGTTAACATTAAAGTCTAATCATGTGGAAGCTATGCTCAAATAAAGATTTCATCCTATATTAAGAATTCAAGTTCATTGTCCTGTGAGTGTTTATAATGTACACATTTGAATATCATGCAACTTCGTCCCCCTCCATCTGCCCAAAATGCTTTATGCCATTCAGTAACTAAATGACTTTAACTTTGGCAACAGAATCTGTAGATTTCAAAAAATATACCATACACTGTCTTGTCAGCAACTCTCCATAAAAACTCTCTGCATCTACACTGATGGACATTTTGTTATGCATCTGCAATATCCATGCTATTACGTAAAGCAGATAAATAATTATAGAATCATCTAGGTTGGAAAAGATAGTTGAGATCCTCAAGTCCAACCTATGACCTAACACCACCATGTCAACTAGATCACGGCACTAAGTGCCTCATGCAGCCTTTTCTGAAACACCTCCAGGGATGGTGACTCCACCACCTCCCTGGGCAGCCCATTCCAATACCCAATCACCCTTTTGTGAAGAAATTCTCCCTAATTTCCAGCCTAAACCTCCCCTGGCGCAGCTTAAGACTGGGTCTCTTTGTCCTGTCGCTGGTTGCCTGGGAGAAGAGGCCGAGTCCCACCTGGCTACAGCCTTGTTTCAGGGAGTTGTGGAGAGTGATAAAGTCTCCCCTGAGTCTGCTTTTCTCCAGGCTAAACAACCCCAACTCCCTGAGCCACACCTCATGGGGCTTGTGTTCTAGACCCTTCACAACCCACCCCAACCCTTGCTGCCCTTCTCTGGACATGTTCCAACATCTCAACATAATAATAAAAATAACATTTAAATATATGGATTTTAAACAATGCCTAGGAATCTCCAATATTTTTGCCTCAAAGAGAGAAAGGCCAACATTGCAAATTCATAAAAACACTGTCTATATTTCCAATAACATTACATTTGAGATGAAAATAACTAAGTTATACCTTGCAAATCTGAAATCATCTCTTGACCAGTTAGCACTGAAAAAGCAGGTAAAGCTGACAAAGTAGGAGTTAGTAGCCACCTTCAAATTTCATGTGAACACACAAATAAGAACTTAGCACAAGCTCTCATGACAATATTAAGCAACAGTCCTGATTTCTGTGGTTATGGCTTGCTTAGGGTAAGATTAATAAGAGCTGGATTCATTAGGTTTTGCTCTACTTGATAGCTTCCCCTAGTATCTTTAGCTACAACTCTGAATACTTATGTACACGTGAATGTTTGAGTGACATATATTGGCAAAGATCACTGATTTGTCTTAGGTATCCCATAACAAGCTGTGAGATATACACCTTTCATAATATATTCTAAAAATCATAATTACACATAAACGTCTCCCTTGCTAGAAATAGTCTGAAAAGGAAATAAAGAATGATGGTGCAAGTTTATAATTCAAAGTTTCGAGAAAGACTAGCTAGCATCTTTTAAACTGCTAATGCTCCTAGCAAGGACTGAGTTTCTACTCTGTTAAGTTTTATCAGTCATTGTCAAGATGACTAGAATTTATTTCTTTTAAAAAATGTGTATCATGCAAAGAGTTTTTGAAGCTTTTGATTCCTGCCAGTTTCTTATACTACAGCAGAAAACATGCAAGAAAAAATATACGCTAAATATGATGCTACGGTAGAGACACATCAAAATATCCACTATATTCACCAAAAGGATATTCCAATAGAAAAATAAAACTTAATTGTGTGGCTTAAACTACTCAAGTTGCAAGTCATATCTCTAACTCATGAAAATTACTAATCATTCCTTTAAATTAAATATTTAAATGTTCTTCATAATTGAAAAGCAATGAGATCATCACTGGATTTCACCTAAGCAAAAGTTAAATAAAGGATTACTTGAGAAAGGAAAAAGTTAGCTCTAGTGCAGTATATCTCCTGTTGCTGGATCTCAGAATATTTATCCTAAAACATTCCCTAACAGTAGTTCTTTGGCCTGTCCTCCAAATCTGGACATATTCACATAAACATTTAAAACTCACATACAAGGGATATTTTGGGGCTTCTCAACTTTAGTTTCACAGGGGCAGAGCTATTTGTTTCTGATTCTACATCTGCAAGGACATGTTCTTTACAGGTTGGAACAAGAGTAGGACATATCCACCCTGCTCATATCAATCACATTTCAGAAATCTTTAATCTGGTGTGCCAAAACAAGTACATTCAAATTCTGGAGTTTACTTTCAAAAACTTTGGCCAAGAGAGAAAAGGAAAATGATCTAAATAATTCTTAATAGAGACAAAAATTTGAAAAAAACCAATAATTCTTAATGGAGACAAAGGAAAAAATGGATGAAGCAGGAGAAAGATCACACACACTCAAAATTTGGTTTTTTTTCCCTCAGTGCCTTCAACTAGTTTAAAAAATAAAAACCCATCAAATAAAAGATTAACACAGATCAATTCCTTTCTAGTTTCCCTATGAGTGCAAAAGAATTCTTATATAGTTTTACTGGTCCCTTCACTCTCCTTGCCTTTCATCTTCTCAATTGTTGAGAGGATTATTCCATTTTCAACAGTCATTCCTGTATGTATTCCTTCCAAGCATTTCCCCAATTTCCCCACTGCCACTTAAAAAAAAAACCAAACAAACAAAACAATCATCACACTACTTCTCCTAACTTGTTTCAAGTTTGGTTTTATTTTTCAGCAATAAGAACCAAATATTTGTATTCTTGGTATGTTTTGTGCTCATAGATTCTTTTATGTCAATCAATATCCCACTGATTACCACAACTTTCACATATTTCTGTCAATCTGAGTGCCACACTACACAGAGATATATGCGTCTGCAGAAATGTTAATTCCACTGTTAAAAGTATGGTTGGTAGCATAGAAACTGAAAAGGGATAAAAAACATGTCTATTAATGCTATATTGTCTGACTGAAATTCATTAGTGGATAAAGCATGCCATTTATAATATAAAGTGTGTGAAACAGTTTAGCGCCTTTGAGATGGAAAATGTTATAAAAATGACAAATATTATTTCCATTAAAAATTAATATTATTGGAAATAATGTAAAGCTGCATAACTAAACCCCTTCAAAAGCTGGGTGACTTCATTTTTTAATAAGTTTAAATTACTATAATGTAACAATTTAAGTAAAAGTATCTTAGAAACCCAAAATATCTTGACCGAAGCTAACTTTAAGCCTGGTAAAAGATGACCGGCATTTGGTCTATAAAATGAACCTCTAAAACTGAACATGATGTAAATGTGACAACTTTCATTTGAATTAATTCAGAATGGAGTTGATCCAAAACACAGACCCATACCAGCTACTTTTGAGAAAGCTAACTCTATCCCAGCCAGAACTAGACCAGTAATGTAAAAGGTGAAGATAAGTGTTTGATAGCATGACTCAGGTAGACCTTTGTCAGCTGTTAATGAACCAAGTTTTTACTTCACAGTTTAGGACTGATACCAGTTTAACTAAATTAATTTCATTTCATCTCACTAGATATCCCTGTGAACACCAACTTAAATATCAGTGCAAAAATAGATTCTAAATGCATATCCATATGATTTTTTTGCAATTTAAATAAAAGCTTGAAATTGCTGATCAAGGTCAGATTAGTAGTACAAAATAAAAATGTAACATACTACCATCCATGCTCTCGGTCATGACCATTTCCTCCCTAGTTTGAAAAAATACTATTATTTTCGGCACAACATGACACTTCTAAGATCAAAAAGGAGGATTTTAGGGGAAGAGCTTTTAGCCCATGTGCAGCATTAAAGAAACAGGTGAAAGGCCAAGTTATGCTGAAGTAAATTTAACTCCTTGATGAAAAGCAATATTTTTTTTATAACTCTAGATCGTTGACATTTGCTTCAGCTTATTCTGGACCAATTGTGACTTTTCTGTACAGATTCATAACAAAAAAATTACCCTAACAAACAATGCATAATATTCTCTTTTTCACTTTGAGGGATAAGTTATTCATTCTTTAATTTATTTGACAATATTGTAACTAAGATGCATTTTCTTCTTACTAACTTATTCACAGTCTTCCTCTGCTGGCAGGCAGCCTGTATTTCTCAAGCTTTCTTTCCTATTTCTGTACATGAAGGCTTAAAAGAAATCCACATTTGACCTGAGGACTACGCAGTGGCTTATTCCTTCCTAAAGGAATAAGAACTCCAAATTCAGAGAATAGTTACTTGACTTTCCCAGCTAAACAGGTTTCTGTTCAGGGTATTAGTCTTGTCCCTTAAGGCAGAGATAATAATCAGTCATTCAGACAACTAACCTATTTCCTCAGGTTACTTCCTTTCCTGCTTTTTATCAGATCATCTTAGAAGTATTTTATGTAACAAATACTGTTAGATTTTTTTCAGGCCAAGCCTAAAATGTTATCAGCTGTGGTCATATGCCTTAAAGTGTAGAAGGTCTTCCAACAGGGCTCCCATATCTTAAACATATGATTATCAAATCATTGCCTAAGTGGGAATTTTTACTCTGTGGAAAAAAAAGGGCCTTAATTCCAGAATGCCGTGTTTTTTTGGTTTTTTTTAGTTAGAACCTACAAAATAAAGGTGCCACTGTCATGCCTAGACACATTAATCTTTCTCTTTAGATATTTGTTTAAATTATTTAAAATATTATTGTAGTTGGTGATGCTAAATCATCTGTCTCTTGTGTGCCAAGAGAGCATATTTGGGGGTTTTAAAAAGGAGCATGTGACATTTAGGAAGATAGATTGAAACAATATCAGATCTTCTGTAAGGTTTGTCTCCCAAGGCTTGTTCAATACCTAATAACTCCTTAATGCAGAAACTGAGCAGTCAGTACTGGGCAACAGAACAGCAAAAATTTACCTGTCTTTCTAAAATGCTAAATAGGTTTAAGCATGGTTAATTACTTCAGCTCTCTTCTGATTAACCCATTATTAATCAAAATATTTAGAACAATAGAGTTTGCTTTGTTAAATTGTTGTATGCAAAGAATTATTCCACAATGACTACCAAATTTCATAAGACTGCTATAAAATGAAAATAGATCACTGGAATTTATTGCTAAAAAAAATGTAGTATATAGTTATAACTCCTATAATATTCCTACAGCAGTAAATTATGTTCTCAGTTATGCAACTATTGATCCAAAGTAATTTAGGTAACCATATGACTTGTGGCTTATACCACTACAGATGGAGCAACATCTTTTTCAGTGCGTCTTAACAGGTTCCAATAAACGGATAAGAGGTAAGAAACCATTTTTTTCTAAACACAAAACTTTTAGAAACCAAGAAAACTCCCTCTAGATACTGCTGTTTTACACAAAGATTTTTCTTTAATTATGTTGGCCCCAGTAGAGTTCCACTTTTTCAGAGAGCTAGCTCAATTAATATGAATTATTAGCAATTTCTTAGAGGGAAAAGGGGGAGGGGAATAATCAGTATTTAGAGCTTTCATATTGTCTCATAATCAGAAAACAACTTGCTAAAGGTGTTTCATTACAATCACCCTCTTAATTACTTTAATTAAAAAAAAGTTGAACAGTAGCAGTTCAGAACAAACTATTAAAAAACCCGAACAGCTTGGCTTTTACCAAATTATCTACCCTGTTACATGACGCTTTAGCTGACACTTTACATCTTGCCAAGCATCCTCCGTGAGATTTCCCCAAAGGCTTGAAACCTTAAAGGATTTTGCGACAGCAAAAGCAATCAGCAGTGAATCACAGTTGAGTTGGCACCTTCCAACACCCTGGAAGTGTGACAAGTCCATAAGTTCCCCATGTTGCCTTGGAAAGCTGCCAGTGACATGATTGCTACTTATTGTCAAGAGATTCATAACAAAGATCCAATCTTTCCACAAGTTTGGAGAGCCAACAGGGAGTTGGAAATCAGTCCACATGATCTTTCAGAACCTCAATAATATTGTTTTGACCGACCTAATTAAGTCATCACACAGCGATCCTGTACAGCTGATGCAGAAATACACTATCACAGCGCAAACATTTTTGTAGCAGTTTCCTTTAAATAAAAAAGTGATAGTATTTTAATGTGGAAAGAATAACAGCCATTACAGAAATCCATGGCTTCCTCTGAAAAGCCCAACACAAAAAAAAATCAAGCCTTGATTTTTAGCTGCAATTTTTGCTTCAATATTATAGCAAGTAAACACATTTTATTCTAACTTGGCAGTTGCACAACTTTACAAAAATTCTCATGACTTTAAAATACTTGTCCATCCTAGACAGATGCTGATACATGAACTGTAATTATTCCCTAGGATCTCAAGTTTTTCAGATGTTCTACTTTTCATTTAGTATTTTTGAGCAGGAAAAATAAAAGAAATTCAATCTAAAGAGAAAAGTTTCAATGTCCTAAAGAAACTTCAACAGATAACTCATGCTGGATCAAGGTACCAGATGACGGAGAGCCAGTAAAGGACATAAAAGTGAAATAGAAGATATTGTTGCAGACATATATTTTGTGAACTGAATTTTTGAACCTATTTAACAGAAACTATGCTGCAAGTGTTGGTTATTAGATAACTGAGAGAAATTCTTCAGCATTTGAAGTCAGAGTTCAAATGGATCCTCCACCAAAATGAAAACAAAGAAAAACTGTTTGAACAGTTATTTTTGTGGGTTTTCTTTTCTATTTTTCTTTTTTTTTTTAATTGCCAAATATAAAATTTCTAAGTCTGGTCTTAGCTTCTGCTTCAATACAAAAATGCTGACATTCTCTATAATAATAGCTCCAAAACAATGTAGATGAAGCCTCACCACATCTGGTAATTTTTCTGTTAGATTAACTTGATTGCAGAACTAGTATAGTTTGGGCATTTTGATGCAGATTTCTTAAGATTTTCCTTCTCCTTTGTCTTTTGTTGCATTAAAAGTCATATCAGAAGGGCTGTAATCACCTTTGCCTTTTGAGCACATGATTTGAAGCACTTTATACTGAAAGTCCTCAAATATATTTGTGTCTTCAGTAAACCGAAACTGAAATTGTAAAAGACTTGTAGACACTCATTTTCTTGTGATTTAATTTTCCTAGAAAACCTGTTTGCCCTTGTTTCCCTGTGAAAACCATAGAAGAAGTAAATTATAGCATTATCTAAGGGATTTAAAATATTTGAGGTATGTAGAAGAAGAATCTTGCCTATGACTATGTCTGAGAGATCATGTCTAACTTTAGCAAACTTAAAAAAAAAAAGCTCTGAAATTTAGAAGTTATTTTTTCTATTAAAATACTTTATAAAATCTCTTTTAAGGTGATTGCTGTTTGAATTTTTGCACAAATAGAAGGAGACACAAAAAAGAAAACTAAATAAATCTCCGCAAATCCTTGCAATTGTACAGTTCTGTTCACCTAGCAGATTCAATGCTCTTTGTTAAGCATATCAAGGAAAAACTTGGTATCATCGGAATTAAGTTATCATTATGACTAAACCATATTTACCTATCTCCTTATGCCCAAATCAGTGAACAACTGAATACTACAACTTCTTTGAAAATAGTCAGCTAGTACTAACTTATTATTGCAAAACACGTACAGCAGTAAAAGTAGGATCACCGAATCTGGATGCTGCAAATTTATTAAAGAATAAGAAATTGCCCAAATATATGCTTTAAATAAGTGTTGAATATTAATTTACTCTTTTTAAAATTAAAAAAAAGGTATAGTACAGTTCTATATTAGTATCCTTTTTTTGTTCCTGTCTAAGCTTCTGTTAACTTCTTTTGTATTTACATAGTTATCACCAGGCCTACAAGTAGAAATACCTTGTCTGTTCCATATTAAAATGTTATATTTACCTAGAAATATTATTTTAAGACAGCAGAGTGAATGAGTCACAGACTCATAGCCACCTGATCTTTTTTTTTTGACTCTTATTCAGGGACATCTGAATATCATGACAATTGCTATGACAATTTTCATCTTCTTGCATATGAAATAGGAAGTAGCTCATACACCCAGGCTTGACTTGTACTTGGGATAACTTTATCTTTTCATTGCAACTAAGGGGTAATAGGACCTTGAATTAGCAATTGCCAGCAAATCATGTTTAACTGGTCCTATGAATAATTTGTTCCTGTTCTACAGAGGATAGAACCCAGACAAGAAATCCTTGCTCATTCAAATGAGAATGGGAGTGGCCACTGGAGGAAAAGTCCCTGCCTGGTGACATATAAACATCAACATAATAAGAATTCTCATGAATCTGTTTTGTATTTTGAAAAAAAAGTCAACATTTTCAAAGTTCAATCATTTTGAGTTTTACTGATATTTACAAAAAGATAATTGTTTAACAAGGCTGAACTCCTGGGTGTTAAGCTGAACTGAGCATTCGAACTGATAAAGTTTGGAATTCCCAGTCTGTGCCATGGTATTTCAATATTAAATTTTACTGTCACTAGCGTCAGAATTGACCGTTGTTCAATACTCAGAAACGGACTGCTAACTTCATTCAAAGTAGATGGAAACAATATTCCTTTTCACCTCCCTTCAGGAAAAAAAACCCAAAAAATCCCAACTTCTCCTTATTGAAAATTAATAATTTAGATTTTGCATGCTTTATAATACATTTCTAATGCATGGAGGTTTTTAAGCTTAAGTCATGTTGCCTTATATTGTTGGCTTGACTGCATTTGGGGAAAGAACAAGCTTAGATTTAAACTGCTTTTCAGAGACTAACGAAACACAGCTAATCCTGTCTTGTAGAGCTCATTGTCAAGAAAACAGGAGAGTCAGCAGTCCAGAATGGGCTGAAAAAAACCCCTTTCAAATAAATTCCCCTGGATGTTCACTGCTAGTACATAGATATATTTTTTAATGTCAGTGCTAATATTTGCAAAATTGCTTTGCAATCATGTTTTATATTTAGCCAAATTGGTTAATAAATGTTAGAATTTTCTGTAGCCTTCCCAACTGGTAAAATATAAGACAGAACTCAAAATTATATGCTTTTAAGTGTTTTATAAAAGGTAAGCCTGAGAAACTGAATTAAAAAACATATAATGATTAGATATTTTCACAAGTACTTTTTTCCATGTATTTTACGTGTTCTATATACCAATTCACAGGGTAGATCCAGGAAGGAATGTTGCAGCTCTTCACTGTAAAGTTAGCTCTTATAAGTTGAACTAGGTGAATAGCTCAGATAAATTCAAATAAGCAGAAGTTATAAACATCACATAATTTTTATTAAATTAACAGAATTCAGCCTGAAAACAATTGCAGGATCAAGGTGCTCTTACTTAGATAATTTTCAAAAGGGCTTTGACATGTTTCTCTTCATCCTTCTACTTTAAACTCTCTTGTATTATTCTTTTGTAAAACAAAAGAAAAATTATTTAATATGCCTGTAAGTTTAAAATATATACTTTACATAAGCAGATATCTAAATTTATCAGAGACTTTAATACTAATGGAGTACCAATGGTTTTTCAGTACAAGTTGTCCCGTCCTTTCCTGTTAAGCTGCTGGTATTAAAAACAGGAGAATAGGTTTGACAGATATTAACAAATACCTCAATATCTCAGGTTACTGCAATGATGTTTTTAACTAAATTATCTTCTATAAATGCACCTGGATCTTATAAACAATTCAGGGAGAGAGAAGGATCTACTTTTAAGCTTACATGGGTTCACAATTTTTTTCTACTGGTTTTACCAGTAAGTGGTTTTGAAAACTCCAAGAAAAATTACTCTTGGGTTTTGTATTGAATTGAAAAGTGTTAATTTATTGAGACGTGAACATAATATAAAGTTCAAATGCCTTTTGAATATATGTGATTTCTAGTAAAACAGAAATATTTAAGAAGAACTACTTTGCAATTGGCTGATTTTTCAGTCTTTCTTTACTTTTCTAATATTAAAAAGAAAATAGTGCATGAAAATTCATTTATTGTGTGCATTAGCTCACAAAAGTAAAATCAGATTGTATCACTCTGGCAATTACTAATGTGAGGCCTGAAAATTATATAAAATATAATAAATAATGTATGTGCATTTCTATACACTTGAGATTAAGCCAACATACCACAAGATGGCAGATGAAGGCAGCTAAAGTGGCAACATGCAGAAAAAGTAAGTGTGAGTCAGAAAAAGAAACAGTTTTTTAAGTTTCCTTAACATTGTATTATAGGAAAGATGTTTCAACTTACAAAAATTCATGTTCTCCTCTTAGTGGTTTTGAATAATACTTAGACCCTAGAACTACAGCCCCTCAGATTCAACATTTAGATCCAGACACAGCATTTAACTAAAAATACCCTTCGAACTAAGGAACAATTTTCTCCATTCATCCTCCTAGCTGTAATTTCATAAAAGATAGTGAGCTCTCTTCAACCATCAAGCCTTGTAATGCACTGGGCAAAAATTATGAAAGGCTGGAATTTTGCTTATTTGATGAGAATTTGAAACTCTACTTCATTTTCCACAGAAGTATGCTCAACCACAGGGTTATGATGATATGAAAGCAATTAAGTTCCTCCGATTTCCACTGATGAACTTGTTTCACTCTGCATAAAACATATATTAAGCCAGAGAATGAGCATGATAGCCTGTGGTTTCATCAAGTGTATAAAAATTGAGAAAAGAGAGACAAGGGGTTATATTTACTGATTTAATAAGTACTTCACGTAAATTAACTTCAGCTGCAATTCTGTTTGAAGCTCTGAAAACCTACATCTCAGGTCAGTGTTTTAAAAGTATTTTGTGCAAGCAGGAAAACAGTCCATGGAGTAACACCCAGTTTGTAAACTTCATTGGGCTGTTTGCCTCTTCCAGCACGGAAGAACTCCTGAGCAGGGTTCAAGTTAGCCATTAGGGTTCAAAGTAAAGCATTTAACACAAAATCATAGCAGTCTCAATGTTTTAGGAACATTCAACAGAATATATTAGTTGAGGTGGGAGTTTTCTGTACTCCTTTTTGTGGTTACAGTCCTATGTGACTTACCATAAACCACAGACAATTCATCAGCTTTCAGGTGCAGGCTTGAACTGGACCTGAATTCTATGTTTCTCGTTGACCTTTTCTACCTGACACTTGGTGACTGCTTCAATACCTTACTGGATCTATTTTCTGGATCTTTCAAGCCATGTAGAAAAAGTAATCTTCTGTAACTCCTTGATCGTTTCATCTGAACATCTAAGAAAGCTCAAAATACCTAGTTTACTTAATAGACAGCACACAGACCCTATTTTCCTTTGTTTAGAAACTCATCTGTAATTTCTAGAACAAAAATAAAAATAATTGATTCTTGAATGAGAAAGGTAAAAAGCGATGAATCATGTCTGTGAAAATCATATCACACAACAGACAACTCACACCCATCCATTGCCCAACACAGAAGCTTTTTCCATAGGCAATGTACCCTAAGTATCTTCGTGGGCTATTTTGCCACTTCACTAATCATCCATGGAGAATTTACAGTTTTCATTAAGCAACCGTTCACTTACCTTGGGAAAAAAAAGAAAAAAAAAAGCTTCTGAAAACTTAAACAGTTGAAAAATCGCAATAACTTCTTAAGTACTAATATGAGTATCGGTGAAAGTACACAAAATCTTTTCCTCAGGGGTTCTTCGGGGGCAAGGAGGTCTCCTATTTTCTCTATGGATAGTCGTATGTTTACATGATCAGTAGTTCTATGTTGACACTTTCAAACAGTATTTTAACAAAATTAAAGCTGTCTTTTATGGTGGAGAGTCAACTCAAAAGCCAAAAAACCAGACCAACTGTCTCAGCTGTAAAGTATATGCAGGTGATAAGTTTTGCTGCTCAAAAGAGAGATACCTGGAAAAGAGTTTACCTGCATTCAATTTATTTTAGAGTGACAGGCAGACAAATGAGTCCAGTTTAGTCATGAGAGGATACAGCCCATTTTTTCAGTCAAAAAATGCTGCTGGAAAATAAATACATGCAGACTGGGTAATGTGAAAGATAAGAATAAACTTGATCTGAATGCATAACATTAAAAACATTCACAAAAATGTAGGTGGGTAGCTGAGGTTAAACATAACAGGATAACTGCCATCAAACTGTTTTCAGCCATTTAAAAATTATTGAGAAATAAATGTATTCAAAATGAAACACCCAACTATAGCATTAAGCAGGCCTGAGTATATCATCAATAACATGTGCAGGGTCAGCATGATGAAATATCAAAGCTTATGTAACTTAAGGTTGCTTTCTTATTGGCTGGTGGCTTTGATGTCCTTCCACATGCAAAAGTGTACAAATAAAGAATCACAGCACAGGATCTACACTGTAAGCTGATTAAGGAAAATACCGGGATAAGCTGATTATTACCTGATGTAACAGCTGAATGTAGGAACATGATTGATCAAACCTGTTCTGATTTGAGCATTATTTTAGGGTAATATGATCCTGCTCCTGGAAAAGCAGGATCTAAAACAGGCTCTTGTGCAACTCTTTGCAGCTAATGGGTGAGAATTGGAGGTTTGGTGTGTACAGAATAACAACAGTGATGGAACACTGCTTGCTAGTTGCACAAGGTGAACTACAGGGAAAGACATACCAAATGAGCAAATACATGGCCTAAATTCCTTTTTTGTGCCCTGAAATAAGCCACTTCTTGTTTCATAACCTAATGTTAAAGTGCAAAGAAATGATATGGTAACACAAAACACAATTTTTATTTAGGACAAACTTCCATGCACTAGCTCAGAAATTTCAGTTATACTTCACATTTCTGCACTCTCCCTGCACCATCCTATACCTATAGGAAGATCCTCAAAGTTCTCTCCTATTGACAGGGAAGGAAAACTCTGGCTCTGAAAGCCTAGATTTTGACAGGTTAATTTTTCTCCTTACTTCCAAAAGATGTCATCATTTTATCTTTTTGATTAAATATTGATTTATATCTTAACAGCAAGGATCATAGCTTTCATAGCATTCTGAAGGCAAAAATGCAACTATACTGAAGAAAACTAAGCAAGACTCCAGGAACAGATGATGATAAACAAAAGAAAGCATTGTCAACTGAACAAAATGGAGGCACCACAAGAAAAAATGATCTAAACTATTGCTCTGCCTTGCAGATTTGTTTTCTTCTGTTATTTGTATTAATAAATTTATACTGAATGAAGATTCATTAACTCCACTTCTCTAGATTAATTTATATGTAGAAGTGTTTCTTTTACTTCCCAACATCTAGAATGAAGGGGAAGCATCTGACTTTGCAGTTGTTCCAAGTAGCTTTAAACGTAATGGACCATTTTCTATTTTAGAAATAATCCTGTAAAGAGAGATTTCCCTTAATTTTCCATAATGTTCTCAAATTCTTAGAGCAAATAAACAGAAATGAAAGCAAAATAAAAAGCTCATGCCCTCAAAAGACTCTTATCAGAAGATACACAGAAAATATTTATTGATAAAACTATGACTGGCTTAAGCATTTTAGTCACTTCATCAGAATAACAGATTACTTTGCAGGGTACTTTATAAACTGATACATTAGTGCTCAAAATTCTAGGGCATTTTCTGTAAGAATTGAAGAATTTTCAGGAAGAATTGAAGGAGTATACATTTAAAAAATAACTTCCTCTCCTCTAGCCAATATACAAGTACACTACCTAAGAAATATATTCGGGAAGACTTAAGTATTTGTTAAAGGACAAAGCCTTCACTTATTAAGAACTTTCTTGTCTATAATTAAACAACATGTGAATGCTTCAAATACTGATCAATGTAGTAACCTTTAGGATGTGTAAAATGTTACCAATTTGTAAATGGATTAAAAATAAAGAAATATAGCAACAGATTGAAGAGCAGTAGATGAGAAAAGCAAAAAAGTGAATGAGTGGGAGAAGGAATAAAAACTTCTAATTTTTTCTTTGAAATTGATAAGAAATCACAGCCTGAGGCTTTTCATTCCAAGTTGACAAAAGATTAACCTAGGGGGCTGGGGAGATGGAAGGGGGCATTAAGAGAGAAGGGGAAAGAAAAGGTAATATCAACCCAATAATATTGAAGGAAAAAAACCCATGACTGAAAGCTAAGTTGAAATGTCAAATTTAGGCAAGAATTCTTATTTGTTATAGCCTGAATTTTCAACGTATTCATGTGTTGCTCTTAAGTTATCACTCAGCTTTAGAAGCTGATATCAAAAAAAGTAAGTCTACAGAAAACACTTTTTCTCAATGACTTTTGTATCTAGAAAAGTTTTGAATAAAAAGGAATATACTCACAACAGCTATCTAACTGAAATACAGCAAAAAACCTGCTTTTTCTCACCCATGTAATATTAAGGAGTTAATGAAAAAAGTGTAAATGCTCCCATAAAGTTTTAAATGAGGAAAATTTATTGCTTGCAGCACTTGAGTGATGATAACAGATGTATTTCTCATTATGAATGCAGTTATAGGAAGTTCTATTGTTATTGTTGCTTTTCTCAATGTCGCTTTTCTCAATGACTCCAACTATAAGATATTTTTTCATTTTGTGTTTATCCATGTCTAGGACAAAGTGTCATTCATTGAACCAAATTTCCACACAGAATTTTATTCCTCACTAAAAAAAGAAGGAATGGAGGACATTAGGGGCAACAAGGAGAGCTTCTACCACTAAATCTGTGTGCAAAGCCTGAACAAGGAAAATCTGGGTCTGTTGCTAAATGTAGCATGTGATTTTGGGACAGTAGACACAAAGAGGGATATTATGATCTGGATGTATGGACAAAATGATCAATAAAACTATGGTTGGACAATCAGACTCAGAGGATAGTGGTTAATGGCTTGTACTGCATCCAGAGATGAGCAAGAAGTAGAGCACCACAGAGGTCTGTCCTGGGAGGAACCAATGGAGTGTTCTGTTGTCACACTTGCAGATGATACGTATTTAGAGGTAAAGGCACTCGCTCAAAAGAAGGAATATGGTGCAGAGTGACGAAGAACAGGCCAACAGGTCATGCAATTCTGCAAGAATGAAATATATCCATGGAAGGAATGAGAAAAAAGGGCACAGTAGACTGAAGTTGCTTGGATAGCTGCAATGTGTTTACAGGACAGAGAGAGACCCAGAGGGTGGTGATCACTGATGTCAGGACCTAAAAGCTCTGATGCCTGGGCACCTGAGTCGTTAACACCCCCTGGTATCACAGATAATGTGTGAAGACATCCTGTTGATCAAGGAGATGTACACCTACCAGAGTGGAGGGAGAACATCACGAGAGTAACAGTATAGCCTATGATAACACACCTGAAACTGTCTGGTGTGGAGCTGAAGTGGCATTATCTACCAAACTTCACAGCAACAGGTTTCTGCAGAACCTTTATGACATGCTGCAGATCAACACCAAAGTACTAAATAAAATGCACTAGGTAATCACTAGTTTTTTCAGTGGTAGATTTTTTATTAAATACTCCAAATGAAGAAGACCCACTTAAGAAAAACAGGTCTTAGATGTGTAATAGCAAGATGGACAGGGACACGTATTGGTTGCAGTTCCAGACTGGTGACTGTATCAATCAGTGGCCAGTAGATCAACAATATGAAGAAGATAAGACTACTTGGGCTATATAATGAATTAAATTCTGTAAGTGAATTTTGCCTACTGTCAGATCCTGTAAAATAAAAGCAAGGCGACAAGATACTGCTTGGAATGCCTCCAGGTGGGAAACTGACATCTGCTAAAGGCCTGAACACTCCAGTTTGCAGAAGTAATGACATTGAAAATATCCTTTAAAGATGCTCGGGAGCATTAGCTGACCTAACTACATCTGTACTGACTCTGGGTGTTGGTTAATACAGCATGGCTCAACGATTGGAATAGTGGTAATAGACAACAGAGAGGAAAAGGTTTTTGGGCAGGAGAACAATGAAAAACAACATAATGACTGCTCAGAAGATACCTACTTTAATAAGCAATTTAATGTATATAACCCAAACACCAGGAACTCGAGGAGAGTAGCACACTAGTAAGACTGATAAGTTAGCCTGACTTGGGATGGGAGCAAAAAGAAAGCTATTTTAACCAGATAGGCCAAGGAAATCACTAGGCTTTCTGTCTTCCTACTGGGCCAGAAAATGCAACTTGAACTTGTTTCAGAAAGCCATAACACAAGCAGTCAGACAGTGGAATACAACCTATGGAATACAACACAGTCAGAAAGTACCAGTGAAGCCAGGAGCAGAAGGTAATAACATAGCCAGCAGGGCAGGGCCCCATCCCACAGCATCTAGATAAGGCAAGCAATGCAGAGACAGAGATGGCAGCCAGGTACAACCAAGAGCCCAGATGGCCAAGCAAGTTCATAGCAATGTGGTCAGGAGCCAGTCTGAGGAACACATTCAGGTTCAGGTCTGGTGAGGATAACTGGAATTAGACACAACCAGATGATCATTCAACAAATCCATGTCATGAGACAGGTCTGAAGTCAAGTTGGGTAGCCAGTCCACAGGGCCACACTCAGCAGGGTCTTTGGCTGGCCATAGGCATTGGCAAGTCTGAGATGGACAGAGCTCTATCCCCCAGCTGAGTTTAAATGGGACTCTTGGGCCCATAGGCAGGGCATGTGGCTGGTAGGCCCCAGGTGAGCCTGGTTGGGGCTGTGAGGTCTATAAACACCCTCAGGTCCCTGACAGGGAGGGAAAGAAGTCTGAAGAAGTACCTCAGGTTTATGCTCTCAATTACACCTTTTGCAGGGGTAATGTTTAAAGTTTTTCATGACTTGACATTGAAAGATGTGTACAGTGTGAGTGCCGGTAATCTGGTTCCCAGGGGTGACACAGGGTGAGTGTACACCCGCTTTTTCCATGCAGATGTACACGTGGTTACAATGTGTCCGGAAGGAAGGACAGGACTTACAATGCGTGTGTATTAAAATTGTGATGGTGTTAATAGTAATGTTTATAATATATATATGTTCAAAGACTTCTTAAATATGTTCTTCTTGAAGAGAAACATAGTGGGCATGAGTGGCAGCACAGCAGCACAGCCGGGGACTACCCCTACCCCGCCATAGCCTGTCCCAGCTGGCTGTGGCACTGCTGTGAGTAGCCCAATGCCAGCCAAACCTGTGACCTATGGCACCTCTGCACAGGCATGTTTGAGAGAGAGTGGCTTTTGGGGGTGGGGGGAGGTACAGGGAATATGGAAGGGAAAACAGGATGCATGAAAGAGGACATTGTTGAGGACGTGGCTGGAGACACATTTGTGGAAGGAGGCATTCCATGACAGAGGAGGTGCGGCCTGCAGGTGCCCAACAGCAGGCCTGCAGGTGGCTCTTTGCTTGGCCAGGACACCGGGAAGCGCTGCAGAGCATGCCAGAGCAGAGGAAAATGAAGCAGCAGCAAGGACTGGAGAAGCAAAACAAGAACCTGGGAGTGGCAGACACAGTATTACACCCATGACCCTGCCTGGCTCTCTGGGACTGGGAAAGAATGAGTGTAATCCATGGTGAATAAAAGGGAAACTGAGGCTAGGAATTTGGAAGTAGAGATATTAGAATGAACTTGAGCCTTGGGAAGGAGAAGAAAAGCTGTTTTCTAATTGTTTTCTTCTTCTCTTTTGAGTTGGAAGGATCACCCTTGAAACCTTTTACAAAAGCGATGCTCAGGTGTTTCTGGGCTCCTGTTTGTCAGAAGAAGGAAATGCATATTAAGCTGACTGCCTTCTTCTCCCAAAAGAAAAGTCTTTATAGATATTAGGTAATACATAAAAAAGTTTTAAGCCACTCACTAAGATTTTTTTATGGTCTTATCAAGTGCATAAGCATCTACATGACAGTTGGTGCTCACAGCCCAAATTAAATCTTCATTTAATATACGCTTAGTGAGATCTGTAAAGGTATTGTCATACCTACAGCAAACAAACATAAATTTACCCAACAGTTTATCTGTGAACATTAAAAAATATAACACATATTTATGGTCCTCTTTCGCCAATAATGTGCAACAAAGTAGTGAGAAGTCTTACGTGGAATGGATCACAAAAGAGTAAAATCAGGTACAAGAATGAGTCTGTTCGTTTATAAAAATGTTGCAAGGAAAACATAAATGGGATTTATTCCAAAGAACATCATCTTATTCCCTCTGTCCATAAAAAAGTAAAAAATTGATAAAAAAAGAACCCTAAAAGCAGTAAATTATGTAAATAGTAGTGTTATTTTCTCTCACTGACATTTTCTAAATCAGCCTGTAATTAGATTTGGCACTCTGACATCTTAGGTCCTAGCTACCACATAATTCAACTGGCTTGTTTACAAAAAGTCCCAAACAACTCAGAATCAATCCTTTTGACATAACGATGACCCAAGCCCTATCTTTAGCTCATCCTTGCATGTTTCTTTAATGAAGAACAGAAAAAAAAGCCGCACTACTGTTCTTCAAAATATTATTAAAATTTTAATTAATATAATTGTTATCTATATTTTACATATAATACTCATATAGAAAATAAAAATTAAGATTCCAAATCTACAGAATTTTTGTGGGCAAGTTGATGTATGAAATAGACTTCAATAAAAATTTGTGTACGAAAAATTACATTAGTTTTAATAAAGTTTCCTATACACTCATTATTCATTGGTTTCCTCTAAAAAAGAAAAAAAAATCAACCAACCAAAATACAAAACACCCCAAACCCCCCCAAATTAACCAAAAACCCCCCAATCAATCAAATATTAATGATTATAATCCCAAGTCTATGTGCTGTAATTAAATTAAAAATGTATTGAAAGGAAGGGATACCTTTCTTTGACCCACTACATAAAGCTAATTATTTGCCTCACCTTTTATGAAAAATCATCCAGCCATAACCATTTCTAGCAAGGAAGCCTGGAGAACACACATACAGACCGCTGGCATATAATTTACAAACCATGATTTTCAATATTTTGATAATTACTTTTGAAATATTTTATTAGAAAAAAAGTCAGAAATACACAGTTTTGTTTGATTGTTTTCTTCTCAGCTATCAGCAGTCTAGGAAATGCACACTTTAAGCAGTCATAAAGCCTTTTTTCCTCCCTTCCACATTATTCTTACATTCACAACTGTCACATTCCAACTATGTCTTATCCTTTCTCCCCTCTGACAAAGGACTGTCTTCCATTCAACGATATCTCCAAGGAATATTGGTCTGTCTCAGAGTAAACAGTTTATGGAGATGGATGTTCTAAAGCCTCCAAAGTAGTAAATGTCAGTATATCTATGTCATTGCCATTAGAATATTCAGGTTTTTTATATCTAATATGAATCTTTCTTGATGGTGTTAATTTCATGAGTCCTTGTACATGAGTATTAATAACTTATTTTCTTTTTTTGTCTACTGACAGCAGTTTTAGATACATCCAAAAACTAAATTAAGTTTCCCATTCATAATGCCGTCCTCTCTTTCTCTCTTGTCCTCCACGCCTGGGTTTCTCTCTCTAGCACCATTTTATTTCACATTTTGTAATGATGTTCTAGAATTCTGATTATTCTCTTTGATCTCTCTAGGACCCTTTTATTCATACCTTCCTCAAAGTACAGAGTCTAAAATCAACACAATATTCCATCCAAGGCTTTAAACTTTCTTATCAGTGTGAAAGAACTACTTCACAAATCCTGCCAACTTTTTCAAATAATCCCAAACAGATTTTTCACAAACTCACAATTCACAGGCATGTACTCTGCAGTATTCCCTGCAAGCATATTGTATGTCCATTACTTTAAAATTGTTTAAAAATAGACATTAACTAAGTCAAATTAATTAATTTCCAGACTATATTTAAACTGAACAAATATTTTAAAAATTTAAATTAAAAAAAAATCTGCCATTACTAAGTGAGAGTGAGCTAGTGTTCTACCAAGCGTATTATTCTGTCAAGCAAATACCTTCTTACAAACAAAAAACTTCAGCCTATTTTCCTCAGACCTCTAAGAAGCTTACTTGAGTAGAGACAAAGCATGTAGAGTTTCAGCATACAGACACACATTTTTCATGTTATGAACAATTAAACATGTTAGGCTATGATGAAGATTTTTTTACAAATTTAACTCCAGATGCTCTTACACTTCAGATTTATTTCCAAACCACAGCTTCATAATCTTGCTTGACTTTTCTTTTTAACTCTGCATTGTACTGTCTTCCATTGTTAAATTTTAAAAACAGTATTTTCTCTTCCCTTTCTGAATTTCAGTTCTCTCTTGACGTTGTATACTTGTCTCGATGTGATACATTACCGCTGTTGTTTTGACATGTCATGTATACCATACCACCTGAAACAGTGGTGCTTCTGTGCTCCTGCAGCAATAATTTGCCTTTATGGGAATGGATTGTATTGCACTGCAATGCCTGATACAGTGTGTGATCCGTTAGTATTTTATGCACTGTTGTTAAAGCATCACATTTACATTTATAAACGTTAACTCCAATGACCTTATATCTCAGAAGTTATTGACTTCACAAAATTGTAGTGCCCATTAGGTGCACCAAAGCACCCTCCTTAACAGAAATAAATGTGTTAAATGCGTCTGCTACAATTTCTTTTTCTTAATTTTTAATTAAAAGTGAGGAGAAAGGGAAAAATAAAGAGAAGCAGCCTATTCTTCTGCTCCATTGCCCATGACAATAACCTCTGTTTTAAAAACGCCCCACAACTAGATGTTACAGAGAGCAAAGCTCTCACTACAATAGGCTATTTCTTTGTCAAGCAAATAATAGCCTTTTAACAGGTCCTATTGCAATAGAACAAGGGGTAATGGGTTTAGACTAAAAGAGGTTAGATTCAGACTAAATACAAAGAAGAAAACTTTTGTGATGAGGGTGGTGAAATTGTGGAACAAGTGTCCAGAGTGGTGGTAGATGTCTCATCCCTAGAAACATTCAAAGCCAGATTGTACGAGATTCTGAGCACCCTGATTGAGTTGAAGATGTCCCTTCTCATTGCAAGGGAGGTTGGACTAGATGACCTTTAAAGGCCCCTGACAACCCGAATTATTCTGTGATTCTATGATTATTGATTTTTAAATGGGGAGAAATCTATTACACAACCCTAATTGCTACTCTGGCAAGCATTAATGTAAATAGCTGGAAAGAGGTGGTACCTAGATCACCTTTCATTTTCAAATCCTGTTTAAGTGAAAGGCATAAAACTATAAAAGCACTGTGCATTCATTAAAAAAANCACCTTTCATTTTCAAATCCTGTTTAAGGGAAAGGCAAAAAACTAAAAAAGCACCGTGCATTCAATAAAAAAAAAAAAAAAAAAAAGATTCCTCACAGCAGCATATTTGAGCAAGGTCAGTCGAGCACTGCTAATATATGTGGTAGAAAAGCAAGCATGGTCTGTTTGAAATCAATAGCACAAGTGCGTGCTAATGATGCAGTCAGTCTCTTGCAGATTATCTTCATCCAAAGTCAATGATTCCAAGTCTTTTGCCCTGAAGGAATGTTTTCAATACTGAAATTTTTTGCAGACCACTACACATCAAAGTTATTGAAAAAACTGTATAATGTTGCTCTGATGTGCCATCAACCTCAGCATGGAATTGGACCAGATCACTACACACCAGAGTCAGAGCAAGAAGTTAAGAAAAACAACATGAATAAGACAGAAGTTATTTTCCAGTAATGATGTTGTTGGCAAACATTTTAATGTCTTTCCTTTCTTGACCTATTAACCATAGTAACGTTAATATTCAGTAACAGTGCATATGTTCTTTTCTTTAAAGAGTCATATTTTATTTAATTATTCTAAGTATTATGACAACTTTGATCCTTCAGCTCATAGAAAACACAGAACACAAACATTTATTGAGTTTTGTATTCAGCCTTTTTTTATGTCACTGCCTGTGGTTAAAGAAACGGCACTGCTCTATTGAGAGTTTCCTTTCCAATTTCAGTCACTACACACATTTTCTAACAGAATGACCTAATGCAGTACTCACAGACACTGGAGAGGCTATTCAAACACAATAAAAATGAAAAAGCACAAATATTGTGGTGGAAGCACTTGACAATATCTCCCAAAATAACATTTTATTGTAATGTACATAAACCCTCCAGTAGTATGTCAATGACTGCCATTTCCAATATGCTACCTAGCATCAGTGCTGTCAATTCTAGTGACTCTGTCAAGTGTTTCATGGTAATTGTTGTGCTTCCATAAGCATCACATCCTGGAGCAAAGGTATGGAGGAAAAAGAAAACGTGTGATCCAGCAAATATTAACGTTCAAAAATTGAAAGGAAGGAAATGAGGGAGTAAGGAAGGAACAGTCAAGACCCCTTCAAAATATAAAATTTTAAATGAAAGAAGGCAAATATAAAATATATTCAGTATGTCATGAATATTTATAGACTTTCCACACAAATGAACGTTTCTCTTTATTTCTTATTTTCTCATATAAATCTTCCAAATTTTTTTTTCTGGAAAAAAGAATAAAATTCATTTCAGGGGACTACATCCTTCAAAACTACCCATGTTTTTTCCCTAGATATATTACCAATCTGAGGAACAAATCACATACTTCTAATGAGTTTTTAAAAGTCATCTTCACCGGTTGTTATACACAGCTCAGACAAAAGACAGTAAGATTGCCTGGAACCTGGAGAGGTTAATTTTGTATAAAAGTGGTAGCTGAGCAACAGATTTTTGCATCTATCTTTTAAGACAAAGTTCCTGGCCCTTAAAATCTTACAATATGTTGTATACACATTAAAAACTAATTTAAACTATCTTTATAGATAGGTGAGATTTTCCACATGGTTAGCTTGAAAAGTAAAACACATACCGTGGGATCCACTGATCTCTGATCTATTCTCTTTTTTAAAAATAAATTATTCTCTGCCAACAAACACTCTACTACTTTTATTGTAACTGGCTCAGTAGTATGCAGTTGGCTTCAAAACATATTGTGTTCTTTTAAAATATTTTCCTAACTCATGCAATATTCATCTTCGACTTGCAATTCATCAGTTTGTGTTTTAAAATGTCACTTTCAATGAATACAACACACAAACAGAAGAGGCTTCCCTCTTTCTTACTCCTCTACCATCTTATTACACCTTGCTACTCCTCCTTGTAAGTATATGAAGTGTATTTATCCACACACTCTCTTGCGTTTTAATCTTGCAATTATCTTTGAACTATTCCCTCATAACACTAAATTGCTACATTCATCCATTAACCATATATAACATTTTCCATTCCCTTATCTTTCCCTCAGTGCTCTTGCTCCCCACGTTCCTTGCATATTCCTACCCAGTAATTGCTGGCCTGCACCATTACCACCCGAGCTCTGTACAGAAAAGGAGGAGATGAAGTCGCATTAATGACAGTCATCTTGAGATCATCAGAAACAAGTGCAAGTTAGATATATACTGCATATGATAAAGGCAAAAACTCCAAATTATTACACAAAGAAGAAATTAAGTGGTCTTGGACTATTCCAAGGGCAACAGAAAATAAATAATGAGATAAATTCATTTTCTACCACTATAAATATATAAACATATAATCATTTCTGCAAATCAGACAAGTTTTACAACCAAAAAACTTATAGGCATCTACAGAGCAACAATTCTGAGCATGTAGTGTAATTATTGCACGGCATACTTGATGGCTCAAGTGTCTAAATTCATGGTTTTATATTAAGTACCAGAAGCTTAGGAACATACTTAAGTACTTCTCTAAATTAGAACTTTTTTCCAGATAATCAGCAAATGATACTAGTCTAGAGTAAAACATGAAATATTATCATGTTCCTGTGATTAGAGCCAGAGTATAAGAAATTAACTCAAAGTCATTAATGTAATATATTTCTCAGAATTGCTTTGAGAAGATTAGTTCCCTTTTACAAATTCTCATTACTTATCTACTGTAGTTCAGGTTTTTAATCTGATTTTTAAAGGTGAAATTACATTTTATTCATTACAGAGCTACCAGTTTTAATTTTTTAAACAACATTAATACTACTGCTAACGGTTTTCTGTAGGAGAAATTTCCAGCCTTCTGAGTAGTCATTTTGGAATACATGTTTCCATAAGTCACTGAAAAACTTTATAGTAAGTATTTGGCCTCTCTTCACAAAACGTCAAGGGGATGTATAGTTGTATTAATATGGCAATGCATGAGTTAAGATGTTATTTTATAGAAACTGTTTTTTAATATGAACAGATAAATTTCTATTTCTTCTGTCATAAAGAGCTTGGTTGTGTTAGCATTCTGTGCTTTTCTTCTATTGACCCATATTTTCTCACATGAATCAAGGGCTACAATGCTTGAGCCATTCTCTTATTATTCTGAAAACAACTGTTAAAGGCTATCACCTTCTTTGGCTTTTCAGGAGACACACCCCAAACTTCCTGCCTCGCTGTCTTGCCCCTTTCACTAAATTGAAGAAACCAGCATCTGAAACTATGCTTATGCCCAGCTCTCCTGCTCATCTCATCTGGGTTTCTATTCATGCAGACAGCAGGATTAGTAACAGTATTTTTCAGACCCTGATAGAAAGAATCAATAATTTAGGATTTGACAGGTTGCTCAGTCATAATTCACTGCAATGTTTAATGACTTTTTTTATAAGATCATAGTAGGTTAGCTATTCAGCAATATATCAGACACCTAAGGATTTTAATTCATTTACAACAAATCACAGTAAAATTATTATATGCAGGAGCACTAAGTAGAGAATAGAATATTTAAAAAATATTTTACATGCAATTTATATTGTACAACCCTCTGTTATTACCATATACCGAACAGATTGCCCAGAGAAGTTCTGGAATCTTCCTCACTGAAGATATTTAAGAATGGTCTGGACACAATCCTGTGCCATGTGCTCTGGGGTGACCCTGCTTGAGCAGGGAGGTTGGACCAGATGATCCACTGTGGTCCCTTCCAACCTGACCCATCCTGTGGATTTGTGATTCTGCAATATTAAATAAAGAAACCAATCAAAAGTTCACATTGGCTCTAGACCTATTGTAGTAAGCTATTGTTTAATATCAGTTAGGAAAAATACATTTATTTTCCCCCTCCTCCTTCTAAAATAAATTAACTCCTTAATGATGGTTATCAGTCTCCATTGGAAAATATCAGCATAAGTGTTTATAGAGAAATCTAATTGGCTGTGATAAATTGCCAGACTCGCTACAGCATTGCCTTTGGTTGGTGAAGGATTGTTGAAGCTGGTTGAACAAAGTATGAGCTGGGCCTCTTGCTGATCTTTCATCTGCTCGAGCAAGGGCTGGCACCTGAATGGTGTCTGGGGTGACGCAGAGGCCTCACAGTCCCATGTTGTCTCAGTGAGGCACAGAAGACCACCCACGTCTCTGTACCAGCCATCAGCCTCACTCCTCCTTCACCATGCATAACAAGCCTTCAAACAAATCTGTTCCTTCACGGAGATAAGGACGGGTGCAAAGACTCCCCAGCAAAGGTCAGACAGGCTGCTGTATTGGTGGGTGGAAGAGGACCAAAGTGTTTATTTTACACTTCTATCAAATATAAATTTTGTCCAAAAGTCACTGAGACTCTCATTGAGCCCCATTAACATATTTATTTTCACATCTCTAAGAATGCAAATGAGGAGAAAAGAGGACACCTATGCCTTACACGTATGACCACACCTCACCAAAATCTCACCTACAGCATGTGATTGTTCCATTCCTTTGGGAAGGGCCAATAAAAAAAAAAAAATAAAAGAAATAAAGAAAAGAGAGGGAAAACACCTCCGCTTCCTCAAGATCAGTTGATAGACTGTGTATTTCGTCTTTCCTCCTCCCCTGAAAGGATGCCTTTAGGTGAGCTTTGCATCTCCAACTGCCTTGGAGCAGACATGGAAATACGTTTTTTTATGTGTATATCCCTATATATCTCTAATAGATCTCCATTACTATACTTCCTATTGTGGCACATATAATACTCTGTAGTCAATGTATTAATCATTGGCAATCCTGACCCTACTGTCCTGGTGCTTCAATAAACCATATTATTCTTGAATGAGGTTCATGTAAATTACTACTGAACTTGTCCAGACCTACAGTGTTGGAATGGGAAATCACTCCATTCATGAATCTGCAACTATACAAATTCTTATTGAATGCAACCAGACCTAGGGAGCTGAATTGGTTATAATCAGAAACTAAGCCCAGACACATCAAACCTCTCTGATCTCTGAGGACCAGCTGGAATGCAAGCAGGTTTCTGTATCCTTAATGCAACCCTGAATAACAGAACTATATCTAATTCCTATAATAACAGAAACATTTATCTGCTTGTCTCAAAAATACTATTGCAAAACAATACACATGCAGGGAAAGTCCTCATTGTTATTTGCACTTAGATGTGATAATAAATTATTTAGATCTAGAATTCTTTCTGATTAAGAGAAGTCATGCTTCATTTCAGTCTGGCTACTTGCACAGAAACTGGAAGTAAATGTGACAGTCATGATTTAGTAAACAAGGTTCCAGTACCTGCTGTTGTCACATGAGACTGCCAATCAGGTATGTGGTGTGGGCAAATTCAGACTTAGGTGCTTTCCAGAATGATCAAGGAAATTTGATGTAAATATGTAGCAAGTGTAGAGAGAATCAGGAAAATAGGTCTTCTATCTTCTAGCACAATTTCTTCCTCACCTTCTGAAAAACTGGAAAGGAAAACAAACAAAAATTTGTCAATATGAACATAAAAAATATTAACTCTTCTGGTGAAAGAAGTTTGTAGTTTAATCCTTTACTTCACCGTCAAATAATAGTTTTTCCTTTAACTTAACAGTATTTCAAAAACTTATTGCAGGGGAAGAAGTGATACAGAACAAACTCATTTCCAACCAGTTGTCTAGGTGTCAGCTCATAAATGCATTATGCCTTGTCTCCCTTTCTGATAAATATGGCCAAAATCTTTTCTGTTAAAAAAACTCTCCAAAAACTGGATAAAGAATGTGTTCTTAAATTTGGTATCCAGCAGCAGTAAGACACATTGGAAGCTCTTTTCTTTAATTTTCAATATGAAAAGAGGACCCTGCCTTTCAACTGAAATGGCTCTGAAGCGCCTACGCAAAGCATAAGAGAAAGAAACGCAATTCATTTTAGAATCAATGAATGGTCATAGCATCAGAATAGCACATGCTGTTACCAAAAAAAAACCCCAAACCTAACAAAAACACAGTACTTTTTCTTGGAATCAAGTAACTTCCCTGCAAATTTGTACCACATATTGCTGCTCCATGGAGCATTTAGTGCAGAAATAAATAAAGCCTAGGAAGATTTGGATTCATATTCATATATGTGTAATATTCTCTGGTTCTTCTTTGAGTTACCCTATGACTTCCAGACCCTGATGGACTTCTCTCTGTGACTTCTCTGTCACTCAAAATGCCCGTCTAATATCTCGGCAAGCAGCAGACAACTCTGGATTCCATACCAATATCAGACAAGCATTTCTATGATGTTGAATTTTAGCCAGCTGTGTGGCTGTTTATATGCTAGACTTACACTGGAGGTACTGATTTCTTTCCTTTTCCTTTCATCTGCTGGTTTTAAAAGACCTACAGGAGCTCAATTAATTGTCACAGCTATTATTCCATCAAATTCCATTGAAATTAGCCCAAGAGAATCAAAATGTATAGGGAGTAATTATATGATTTATACTTTTTCTAAGCCTCACATTCTTAAGAAATAAATTTTCTTTCACAGATGAGCTTTCATTCTCTATTGCCTAAACAGTATAGTGTCTCTGATTTCCTGTTAGTATGCCACCATTCCTCATAAAACCAGGCACAGAAGTTTGAATT
This sequence comes from Atrichornis clamosus, assembly GCA_013400975.1. Classification (NCBI taxonomy): domain Eukaryota; kingdom Metazoa; phylum Chordata; class Aves; order Passeriformes; family Menuridae; genus Atrichornis; species Atrichornis clamosus. The sequence goes on along the minus strand of WBMZ01013499.1, from coordinate 34,786 downwards.
GAGAGAACTCAGAGTTCATTTCAGCTTCATATTCGAAGATTAATTAAATCTAGTCACTAAATCTTCAGAAAAGGAAGATGAATACAGTCTTCTGCATATTTAAAGCCTCCAGTGAGGGCAGACAAAAGTATAGATTTTTCCCTAGTTTACTGGACTAATTCCTAAAGGATAATTACTAGTATTACATCTACCACTTGTGCAGTGACAATCTACCTTTAAAAGAGCTACTTGAACATTTCTTTGCCTAAAGAAAAAGTAGCAAGTTTTAAAATTAGTAGCATAGTCTACTGAGACTCAAGTGACAGATTCAAACCTCGAGAATGTCATACACAGTTTGACTGTGACAGTGCAAGATTCTTTTGGTGGCAGAAAGCGAAACAGGGCAGTCTCCCGTCAGAGAGGAAAGAGAAAATTTGTCCTAAAAGTCATAAGGGAATCAGAGTAACAAAGTAACAATGGGAAGACTGCATGGGTAGTAAAAATCTGGTTCTGGGAAAGAACTGATGTGGAGGAAGGGACGTAATGCATGTACTGCAACAGGAATGGCAAGGTAAATACACAGCACAATTTCTATGCAAGTTTCTTCAAAAAACTTTTTTTTTTTAATGTTTGAAATAAACCCACAGAATAAATTATCTTTCTGATTTGTTTTAAAATCCCTTTGAGCAGAAGAACCCATCAACCTGTTTCCTGTAGCATAGGTCAAAGTTTTAATCTATCATGGTATTTGGATGGTCAGAAACAGTCTTTGTGACTCAGTGAGCCTTTAAGCAGTATTCGAACAGCCAACTGCTGAAACGCAACAGGCACGGCAGTGCAGTTGTTCCTCCTGTTCCTGCTGTTGGACAATGCTTTGTTACCACCATTTTGAGTTGTGGTGTCTGCTACACTATCAGGGAACCAAACAGTCAAAGATGCCAAATAATTTTTTATTTCTAATAATGGTAACAAAAATGCAAGCCCTCTAGAAATATTTCAGAATATGACCCTCTCTATATGTGCCTACTTCTTGCCTGTTATACAGCAGAATGGGTGCTCAAAACCAAAAGGGATCTCTGATTTGACAGTGAGATATGATGAAATTATACATACATTATTCACCAAGTTGCTCAACTCAATGTAAATGAGTAGGGCAGCATTTCTCTAAATACTGAAATTAAATATAAGTTCTTACAAATTCTCTGTAATAACAGTGGATCTACGTTGACACTGTCTAATCCTGCTAAGCACCCTTGTAAATTTTGCACACCTTAGAGAAGTTCTACATAGACCAGAAATAGAAAACTCTACAACCACTAAATAATGAAAATATAACTACACAGTGAATGTAAATAAGAATCTTCCTGCATCAGATGAATGTCTGATTCCACACACACTGGAGCAGTTAAATATTTTCAGGTTATAATGCACTTCACAAATATATTCTGACTCTGGTACAAGGATACACAGCCATGAATTAATCCATTTATGTCACCTTTATTTTTTAAGTTGCCCATTTTTCCTGTGTGATTTACTTCACATTTTGATAATGTCTCTTTTATATTGTTATTATTTCTTTTACATTAGTCCTTTCAGAAGAGGTCTTAATCAGAAAGAAAAAGAATGTTTTTAATGTTTATTTTGGTAATAACGATGTAATTATTTTAACGGCATGATTATTTGTGCTCTGAAACTTACATGACAATTGTACTGAAGAAATCATAAAAATGACCTTCTTACATCTACCAAGTACCATGCAATTGCAAAATAATTGTTTACTTCAGTATTCTGTAAGCTTGTTTATGAAGATTTTCCCAACTACCCTTTTCTGTAATGAAAAGATCTGTAATAAAATGGCTAAAGTTACAGATGTATTGAAAACCATTGGGCTTTATCTATATGCAAACTGAAATATATAGTACCACTAGTAGCACTTCATATTTATAAAACTCCTTACTACTAAGGGCTGTAAGTCCTTGCAAGCTATGCACAAACCAATACATCATCAGTGACATTCAACCACCCCTAAACAGCCTGAGCATTAGTTGATGCATAGAAAAACATGCACAGTTGGAGACATGAGAGAGTTACGGCCAAGGACTCTGGGACAACACAGTGAGTGGTCCCATTAAAGACTGCAGGCCCTTTGGCACTCTGAAAAGAGTTTGTTTGTCAAGGTCTGACAATACAACACACTGTATTAGTTCCTAAGATCAATGGTAGTGTCTGTTCAAAATTTCAGCAGTGCTGATTGAGACATTCTGTGAAAGCAGTATAGCTTGCAAGATTTTGAGACAAGTGAAGCATAGATTAATAGAATACGGGTGAAAAACGTGCTGATATTTCTGTCAATTTAAACAGATCAATCTGTCAGGCTCTGGAGACAAAGAGAAAGGTTCAGTCATTGCTGGTGTTACAGAACATATAGTAGATGATAACTTCTGTGCGTGAGAAGTTCTAGAGCCGGTACTGTCAAAAAATATAGAGAAATTGTGAAAAATTATTTTCTACAGCTGTGTTTGAAGGGATGCTAAAAACAGAGAGACGGGGATATGATAAGCATTCAAAACTTTCAAAGACAAGACACCCATTTAAACACCTAAGTAACTCGAAATGCCCTCAAGTTTTACATTTCCAGAACATTGTAGGAGCTGTCCTCAATTTGGGCAGTTCTAGCATTCAAAATGTACTTAATTGGTGAATTTTATTCTGCACTGTTCACCTCTATTCACTGAACAATCATTTTCAAGACATTCATCAGCAGGAGTTATTCTCATCTCTTTGAGGAATATAGTTTCATCAAATCTAGTGAAGCAACACAGGAAGATTTGCTGCTCCTGGGAGTAGTAAGCTACCCTTCTGCTCCACCTTCATTCCTTGTGGTATACTTCCATCACTTTGTGCTTATGACTCTGCCCTTATCAAAGCCTTCTGTAAGGAAATTTAATTTATTAAGATGACAGAAAGTTAAGTGAGCCACAAAATAGAAAAGAAAGGGGCTACTCCCAATTAAGTGAGTTATCCACTCTAAACACGCTAGGTGTTTGGTAAATAACAAAAAGGAAAGCCTCATCAGCATAGGATGCAGAGGGGAAGAAATAAATGTGAGATGATTCTGCAAAATAATGCTCAAAGACAATTTACCACAAAGTGGACAGGCAACTGGGATGCAAAAACCTCCAGACTAATACAATGAAGAGGTAGGATTGCATGGTCAGGAGCAGGTAATAAAGAGCAATGAGGTAGAGAAAGACCATGGAAACAAGCTGGCAGAAAGACTAGCATATTTCAGAAAATGTAAAATCACAGAGTGACTCACAAATAAACACAAGACCATTCTGTCCACTTCCACACTAGCCAGGCACAAGTCAGCTTCACTCCAAAAGCTGTTTCATCATTATATCCTAACCACAGGGATTTTCAGCTCCAGCACAGCATAGCTGCAACTGACACAGTTACACAGCTTTCCTTTAAGAGCTGGCTTGCATTACTTAGCTTGAAATACAATCAGAAAACTCTTACCTATCTTAGAAACACAATGCTAGGTATACTTTTGAATACCTTTGGCTAAGACTTTTAACATTCAGAGGATATTAAGCAGGGAGAATGCCTGCCCCACCTAATGGATAAAGTTGAAGAAAAGATGGACTGAAAAATCTTTTATTCATCAGAATTAGATGCCCACATTAGACACAAATAGTGAAGCCAATTAACTAATTGTCACACAGTTTTTATTAAAGATGGATGACTTAAAAACATAATACAAGGGGAAAACAAAAGCACTAGTATTCTTGAATTAGTTTCTTCTTCTCCTTTTCCTCAGTTTAATCATCTTTTGTGTTTTGTGCTGAAGCCAGCGCTATGGATGTTGTTAGTACAGTTACAGGACTAGACTCTTTAGACAGCTTGACACCTATTACAGAAGAGTGAAAACTTAAGTACCTTAAGTCCTTCTACTGCTCTTGCATAGAACTGTCCCTACCAAGGCCATGATCTTTTAATACTTGTTTTCTGTCCAAAACAGTTTCAGTTTTATAGAGAATACATATGCATTGAAGCATTTTGTATTTTCTGCTAAAAACTTACTGAAGGTACGTGTGTCTTTTCTTTCTAATTCACTCCTTTAATAAATTTCAACTTTAATGAAAATAAACTCTTTTTACTATTCTATTCTACCAGTACATTGATCCTATCTGAGATATATTTGTACTGTTAGGACTCAGTGATCCACACAAGGGTTAACCAGAGCAGGATCAGGCTTTGGGCTCTGTGGTGGTGCACAGTCCCTCCCTCGGCTGCAGGACAAACTTGGCCAGCTCGTTTTACACAAGGAGCCTATTCCACTTGGAACCTGCAATTGTACTTGCCTACCTGGCCTTGCCTTTATCTAACTGCACAGCAGGAAGTCCTACGAGAGCATCCTTTAGATGTTTTCTTGGTTTTTTTGTGAGGATATTACTCAGGATAGCTTAGATGACCAAAAGGATTGGTTTCTTTCCATGAACAGCATCTGCTCTTCAAAGCTCTGTGGGAAAAATCCATCTAGGCTTCAAATGATGCAGCATGAATGTGGGGTGCCCAGCATCTGAAGAGATGAAAGACTTTCTATCTGTATTTCTCTTCTCATTCTTTCTCTTTAAAGCAGTTATCTTATTAAGCCATGTGTTGTTGGGTTTTCCTTACTGAGATCCATAAAGAGCCCCGCACCAGCCACTCTCATCACCACCAGTGCCACCCTCCCCTGCCGTAGTGACACTCACCTCGTGGCTCTTCTCTGAGTTTTAAACCTACGCCATTTCAGAAGCAGTTACAAAGCGATACACAGAAGTGAGGAAGAAAGAGTTTTATTTTACACACATGAGAGAATGGGGGTAGCTACTTCTTCTTTGCCTGTTACAAAGAGAGGAAAAAAACCCCTAATGAAATCCTTATAGCTGAGTTTTTATTTCTGTCATCCAAGGAAGTTTGTGCAAACACTGTAAACTTTGTGTTGTCTCTACTTGTTAGTAATAGACAACTATATATAGTCAAAAACTGTGATGAGAGTGACAGCTTGATGTCTTACTATGGAATGTTTCAGCATGTTTTTTTGAGACAGTACAAATACACTGCAAAATTATGATCTTCAGTATTTTGTCAGGTCAGAAAAGGCATTTAAGTCACCACCATAATTTACGGAAGAAAAAGGTGTTTATATTTTCCCAGTTTATAAACTTCTTAAGTTAGCTTTCATTTAGTGACTAGTGTAATCTATTCTCCAACTCACTTGCTAAAGTCTTTAAGAAAAAAATGCCATGAGATTGAAAAGATTTAGCTTAGTGACACCATATATTATTTAAAAAGCTTCTGCAACAATATATTTCTTTTATATGTATGTATTTAACAGGAACAAAGTTACAGTTCCATGTGATGGAAGCTTTTAGAAGACTGATAAATCCTATCAGTTCTAAATTTTAAACCAAAAAAAAAAAAAAAAAATATTTTCAACACACTTCCTGCTAATGTTTGTTTCTTATACATTGTCAACACATATTCACTCTCTGTACAAAACTGTTTGTCTTTGACACCTAGAATATAAATTAGCTGTGAGGATACAAAGACCACAGAGCTGATGTCGTATAGTTAGCAATGACAGATGCTGTCTTGGGTGGCCTCAACTGCAGAAGTCGAGGTGATCAAACTTGAGAGCTCTTGAGCAAAAGAATTTTGAACTGAAGCAGGCTTGTCTTCTTTTTTCTTCATTCTCATGCACAATGTTTTTATGCTGCTTACCTACCCATCTCCCAGACAGGCTTCCAATGCTGCTTATGTTTGTGGTTTTGCCAACCATTCTTATTTTTGTATTCAGCAGAATATACTTCCTATTTCACTTGTGTTTATGTTATTCTCTGTTTTCTGAACTTTTACTTGTTTACTGCATTTGCCTCATGTTCAAGCAGCAACCCAAGTTTTTCTTTTCCCCTTTCAAGGTCATGTTGCTCATATTTATATAAAATGCTTATACATCGGCATGCTTATATCATTGTACCAGACAGTACAAGCTCTCAGCTTTGTTCCCCACATTACTTCTTTGGAACGAATCTAGAATTGGCGTTCCAATTTGTAAGGAGGGAAAAATTCCTATGAAACGATCCTCCCTTACATGTACAGTAGGGGACAGGCACAATTAACCTGTCTTTTTCCTGTTTTATAGCCTAGTTGGGTTCATCAATAGCTAAACAATTGTATTCTGAGCAGCAATCAAGTAATAGCTCTTCCCTGACTAGACTGTTATAATACCAAATATAACCCTTTGTGCAAGTGACTGGGAAGTGCAGATGTTTTTCATTCTGTAAAAGTCGGAGTTTCTTTGAAAAGGCTGAGCACTGAAAACCTAACTGTGAGTTATAAGGACAAAGATTTTTACCACTGGCATGATATAGTCAATTTGGGTAGCTTGTTCTTGTGTTTAAAAAAAGGAGATATAAATCCAAATAAGTAATAAATTCTTCAAATTGAAACTGTCAGCTTTCTGGGAAGGATGATGCCTAAACTCTAAGCAGAAATAGACTTTGGGGTGAGAAGGGGGATTGTAAGAAGGGAAGAGTAAAAAGCACAACTTGGCTTCTTTTCAAGGAGGGTCTAAATAGCAGACTTGAGTTGACTTTCCCTATGCATTAGCTCTTTGAGAATTAATGGTGAAGAAAATCAGAACAGTACTTTTGCTCCCTCCCCTGTTCATTTTGTAAAGAGAAATTAAATTCTTATCAAATGCATGAAAAGTTAATACACAGGCTTACTAAATACAGTGTTAGTTTAAATAAATTCACATAATTTGTCAGACTCAAGAGTGAACTTATCTGATAAATTCATTTTTACTGGATAAAAACAATAATTTCTCCAGAGAACAAAAAAGATGAAACTAAAAGCCAAGGAAATTTGTTGAAAGATAAAAATATTGCTTAAGACTGTGCAAGTTCACTCCCATATATATGTGCCCCTGATAAAAAAGACGTTTCTTTTAAAACTCTTATATTAAAACATATTTATAGAAGAAGACCATCTCAGAAAGTGTAGTGTCATATTTGTCACAGAAACTAACGAAAATGAGGACTGGAGGCATATTTGTTCTGATATGTTTGAAACAGGAGGATGATGAAAGAAAGCAAATGAAGAAGATAAATCTGAAAGTGTTTCTTTGCAGCAAAGTCATTAGATTTCAGGCAGACTCCATGGAGGATGTGCTGCAGAGGTAGCTGCTTCCACATATGTCCAGGAAGGACCAGCATGTTCTCCTCCAAGGATCACTCATTTCATAACCTAAGCAACTGAGAAACTGGCCGCCAAGTCTATGAATGAAAATCAAACCCCACATAGCACATGGGAAGTTCAAAATACTCAGTAACAATGATCAGACACCTGCATCTGGCAAGAAAAGGTATTCCTGTAGAACAATGGAACTGATGACAGAGCAAATCAAAAGATGCTAATTAGAATTTCATAAGCAATGAAAATATTAATCAAGATCTTTCCTCATTTCAAAATTAATTTTAGAATTTTCAGTTTAATAGTAGCATACCAAAACAAAATAAAAATAATCAAAAATTAAGATATATTATTTCAGTCATAGTCACTGGAAAAGCACTGGTAAACCACTACAAACAGTGATTTTGAGATATTCTAATTTTACATTATTTTAATACTCAGTATTCATATAGAAGAGAGACACCAAAAAATAACCAATCCCACGTTAATGCAATTTTGAAGACAAAGTCTATATTTAAAAAATAATTTCCATATCACCACTAAGATCTGATTTTATGTTATTGAGAATACCAAAACAGGAAATATTACTGCTGTCAATTCAATGGTTTGGTACACAGAATAAAACATGTACCTTTCCAGACACTGGACTGAGGTCTTGTCTGAAACAGCTTCTTAGTGCAGATATTAACTCCTGCACTAAAGAATAAGAACATTTTTGAAAATTATTACTTTTTTTCCCCTTCAGTATTTTTTTTTTTTAGTGGTATGCAACTTAAACTTAGTTTAAGAGAAGAACAGTGGTTTTTTTCCATGTTTTTGTGCTGTGTTAATGACAAGCAAATCTTAATGTTTTATCTCATGTAAAATCATCAGTCTGTGATAGGTCTGTATTATGGAACTGCCTTCACTCTTGCTCCAGGGTGCACTGTTGCAAAGAGCAGCATTAGTTATATGGTGTCACTAAGGCTGCAGCTTGGTATAAATATGTCTTTTCATTACTTGTCATAGAATCATGTAAACCAGTGAGATGAACAGAAGAAGGAAAAAGGTTTTTGACTCAGATAAAACTGAATACATTCCTTAAGTAGTGCAATGAAGCATGTATTTTATTTCATGGGTCGAGACATTAGAAGCATGATTATTAAGGTGTCTTGCAGGAATTTAACTGAAATCATTGCTATCACTACAATGTCAATGGATTAAAAAAAAATCTGTCTTAAATATTTCCATATATTCATAAAAACCATATGCTCAGAAAATTTCTAAACCAAAGATGGAGCTGTGTTTTATCTGCAGCCAGGAACTAAACACCACACAGCCATTTGCATGTTTTCATTTGGTGGGATAGGGGAAATAATCAAAAGGGTAAAAGGTAGAAAACTTGTGGGTTGAGATGCAGACAGTTTAATAGGGAAAGTAAAAGCCATGCATAGAAGCAAAGCAAAACAAGGAATTATTTCACTGTCTCCCATGGGCAGGCAGGTGCTCAGCCATTCCCAGGAAAGCAGGGCTTCATCATGCATAATGGTTACTTGGGAAGGCAAACACAATCACTTCAAATATCCTCCACTTCTGCCTTCTTTCCCCAGCTTTTATTGCTGAGACAACATCATATGGTCTGGAATATCCCTTTGGTCAGTTGGCATCCCTGTCCCAGTCGTGTCCCCTCCCAAGCCCTTCTTTGCTAATAGAGTGAGAAGCAGAAAAGGCCTTGACTTTGCATAAAGAGTGTTCATAAACAATAAAAACATTCCTGTAATATCAACACTCTGCTCATCACAAATCCAAGGGTCAGATCCATACCGTGAAGAAAATTAACTCTACCCCAGACAAAACTAGAAAATGTCAAGAAGAAAAAGCTTACCTAAAAATGTATGGAAAACCAGTGTTGGGAAGAAAGGGTTAAAACCAGGGGATTTGGTGAGGAGGAGGGAATACTTTTATCCAAACTGACCTTGCAACTGAGAATGCTAAAACTTTCCAATGTGAGAAAACTCCATTTTTACACCTAATGTTGTTCATCCTCTGTCTGTTTTGAGAAGTAGAATTCCAGTGGAGAGATAACACGCTCACAGACATGGGCAAAACCTTTTGTTGTAGTGAGGCAGCCATGCAACCCTGCCACTGCTGTGTGCTAGGATGAATGAAGCATAACGGAGCCTGAGTCCCTGTGCGTGTCTGCTGCCTGGCGTTGTTAGCAAGGTAATGAAATAAATCTACTCATTGCATTTTGGCTGTGCTTTCATGGTTGCCCTTGGTTACTTGTATGTGTCAATTCACACAACCAGATAAATTCTTTGTCTCATTTTAATCAACAGTTTAATAATAAAATTGAGATGCCATAAAAAACAGTCTCACAAATAAACAAGTACTAACCCTTCCTATTTTACCATTTGGTAGAAAGATCACAGAGGACCATATAGTACTCAGGATGAGACATCTGCCTTATAAGGAAATAGCTACACTACTTTGTATCTGCCATTGATTTAAGTTTAAACTCTAAGTAAAGGATATTTATATTTAAATCTCAAAAGTAAACATATCAATATGATTACCAAATTCTAAGTGGAAAGAATTTTGCAACCTTCTAGTTAAATACAGATGTGTATCTTGGTCTATTGTCTGTCCTGGTAATAAACACTGAGAACTGAGGCGGAATCCCGTTAGATAAATTCAAACGTGACTGAAAGTTTTGATCTCAAGACCTTTCTTACAGAAAAAGATGCTATCCCTCCCTTAACTTTCAAGGATTTAATTCTTTATTCTATTAGCACTACTTTGGTCAAATAGCCTTTATCATTAGCCCAAACTGTGATTTAATCAGATGAAACCCACGCAGGGTGTTTGGAACCATAATCTTGGATTCTGAACAGTGAATAGAGTCTGTGAGAACTGTTCAGGAAAACATCCAGCCCCATGGCTCAGCACTGTGCTATTATTGCCTCTACGATACTTGCTTCAATCAAGGACAAGTCTTCTGGAACTCCAGCTTCAAATTTAAATCTTTTATCCAGTCAAGAAATATTACCATCATCATAACATTCAAGGACTGAGATACAATTCACGTCACATCAGAAGTGGGCTTAGAACTCAGTGTGACTGTGAGTGGGACACGGTGTCAGGACCCCCTCAGCAGGGGGTGCCATGTTTGCTATAAATTCTAGTTGGGCTGAACAAAGACATCAATCCACATGTCAGGGAACTCTTATGCTTTATTGTATAGATGCCTTGACTACAGCAATCAGCCCACTCAAAATGTTGGCTTAACAAGCCCTTAACTTTTACAACACACTTTGACAAGCTCCCAATCCTCACAAGAAATTTCAGTACAGAGTACAGCACTTTGCCAAGCCAAAGCAAGGAAGGAGAAAAAAAAATACAGAAAAGAGAGAAAGAGAAGGAAGAAGATGACCAGTCTTTAGATTCCATGTTTGTCCTGCTGCATGGATGTTCCAGATTTGGGGTCGAGGTAGGATGGGGGGGCAGGGAAGAGAGAGAGTGGGACTGATCCACCTCCTTTTCTAGTTTACTTGGTGCGCATCTCATGTAAAACAGATTTTTCACGCCATTTGCTGGGCATGCACAGAGAGCCCTTTAGAGCCCTCCAGGAAGTGAGTCGGGGTGGAGGGGAGCTGATGCAGGAGCACTGAGCACAAGCCTCATGGAGGAAAAGGAAGTCGGCTCAGAACAGCGCTGCCCCATCGCCACAGCACCCTCTCTTCCATTAACACTTTCCTGTCACAACAGTCAGAATGTTTGAGACAAAACATGTTTACATGCTTCTACCTGGTCCTCCACGTACTGACTGAGGTATTACCTTATCAGTGATGCAAGCACTTTTTGGGGGATAAAGTTCTGTGGAAATATTCTCGTGATTTGGAGAATTCTACAGACAGCACAATGTCAAATACGGCCCCATACAATGAACAAACTGATACATCTGTTAGGCACCTACACTCATTTGTCTTGACTAATGCCTAGCTAGTAATACCTAACTCAGAAAATACTCTTAATACATTGACAAATTCAAAATTTTATCGCAATACCTACCCATTAACAAAATCGATCTTTGGAGTATTTACACAAATTGCCACATTCTGGACACTACAAAGGCAGGAAAGTTCAAATTAGAAAGCAAGTGTGATTTGACAGAAAAGGAATTAATTGTGTTGTACAGAAATTGGCATTAGTTTCATTCAATCCTTTCCTTCCCAATTTGTCAGAAGGGCCCAGTGTTTTACAAGTCATCAAACCTATGTAAAAATTCTTGGAAAAGCACAGGTAATAACAATATATAATAAAACAGAAAATGTAACTAATAGTGCTGGACCTATGAAAACTACTTACAATTCAGAATGAATACAGAACTGCAGGACTTAGTCCAAGCCTGTGCAAATTAGCATTCAAATAATTTAAATACTTTAAAAAATATAATAGTTTAAAACTATTTGAGATATATATCACTGAGAGTTCACTGTATAAGAGAAAATAGGAATAACAAAGAAAGAAGAGAAGGTAGAAACTAAAAAAGGTCTGGTGAACTATTAAAGGCACAAATTCATAAGAAGAGTAAAAATTTGTTGGGGCTATGCTTCAATTAAGGATAAAGAAAATATGGTTGAACTATAGAGATTACAGGAAACTTGCAAAAATGCATGAATTTTATATACCTTTACTTTTGCTTTTCTCACTGCTTTTTCCCTTTCAGTTAGATTTTTGTGGAGTAGTTTCTTGTAATCCCAGTGTGGGGCAGCAAAACTCAGAAAACTGAATCTAGTCTCTCAATGAAAACTTGAGCAGAAGGGTATGTTTAGAATACTGTTAGCCTACAGCACTGGCTGTCAGAATTTTCTGTGTACAAGGGCCATGTTAGAGAAGAAGGAACTGAGAATTATATACAAAGTTTTAAACTGAAATATTCACTTCAAACATGTTGTTACATTTAACTCTCTTCTGCTATAGGTAAGTTGTCAAAAGATTTTTTAAAAATAATTAATTAGTTCAACTTTTAGTATATTAGATTTTATTAATACTCACTCCCCCATGGACATTCTTACATGTATTTGAACTTGTTGTCTCCTTCCTATAGCCATTTACTATTAGCAGAAAAAATATTTTGTAAATTTATACAATGAATAAAATGGTCCTTTTAATTTCTGTGGTAGCTTTCCAGAATGTCACTTCTATTCCCTAAGTGAATACATTAACTCAGAAAATAGAGTTATTTCAATGCATTCACCAGAGGGGGAAGAAAGATGGGAATGAAAGGAATTGTTTACATAACTTTATCTCACCCACAGAATCAGCCACAGTGCGTTTCAGGAGAGAAAAAGCAGAAAATCAGAATAAGGACTATTATGGCACCATCAGTCTAGAAAATAGGTTTATTCAATGAAAGAGTCTGTCTTATTTACATATCTACTTCATGTCTTTCAATTTATCTAGATTTTCCACTACATGTCCTACAATAGAATTTGAGAACACAGCAGAAATCTACTACTAAAAAAAGCTACAGTTCAGCTTCTTTTACAGAATAGGCAACGTGAAAGATATGAAAGAAAAAATTCCTATCAGAGTGCAGGTTTTTTGAAAGGAAATGGCATTTGGAAAAAGTAATTATTGAGAATGGGGTCTTAAGGAAAAATATTTATTTACTACCTTGAGTTTGGCAAATGTGTTGAACAAGGAAAGGTTGAATATATAAGAACAATGAAAGTGGAAATGTCACATTAGGTAACAAATTTATTTGTTTAAATACAAAGTTTGCCTCAGATTACTGTAAATTAATGGATTTTTTGCTCTTTCAAGTAATATGTATTTAAACACTCAGAAAAACAATATTCTTCAGATAAGTAGAGGACTATTTGATGTATCTTGGGGCATTCTATTAGGTGCAGACATTTTCTCAAGTACTGATATCTTTGTATAATGTGCTGATAATAACAAAACTCCAAACTTTTTGAACAAAATACTTTCATCTTGGTCTGATTTTCTTTACTATAAACTATTTTAATGGACAACAAACAAAGCTGTCAGCTTCAGCCAAGATGCACAAACACAGTAGGTTTAGATACCTTCCACTGACACTGAAATGTAGTCAATGTATCTGTTTATACAGACATCTTACTATTCACTGTTAAATGATAATAATTTAAACAAAGAACATAATATTGAGTCTTAGGAAATCTGCCTGAAAAAACCCAGCATTTCTTTCCTATGACAGCTTCAATAGGCAGGCTATAACAATGAATTCTGGGCATTCGCTGTCGCTCTTACCTGAGATAATGATGAACATTTACATTGTAAAGGATGCTTTCTACTTACACCATGTACGTCTTCAGACCAGGGCTAACTCAGTATTAGTCAAGTAAGCCTCTTCCTATACACCCATGCAGATTATTCGTCAACTATATTAATCCCTTGTGTTATTCTCTGAAGGTATATATTAACAAAACAAATGAACAAATGCTCTTTATAACATTGCAGTGGGTAACGTCATATACCTGAGTATGAGACATAGCCATGTTTTTCTGTAAAAATCATTATAATAATAAAATACTTTTAGCGTTATTACAACATAAATTTCCCCCTAAATTTCTACACCTTTCACTACAGCTAACGCAAAGCAAGAAAATACTATAAAGAGATACTAAAGTGTAATATACTATATGTAAATTACTGTAGATGTACAGCAAAAGTAAAACTCTATAAGTTGAATATACAAAGATCCTGTACCAAGGTACAATGGCTATAAAATGAAAAACTATTGAGGATAAATATATGTGGTCTGTCAAAGGACTGATGAAAACTGATAATATAAAATATCTTTCTACAGACTGAAAAATACTTAAAGGGTCTTTTGAGAAAAATAAAGCAGAAACCAAACATTCTCATAAGGATGGAAGTGTGACAACTTGGTAAATTAATGATAATAGCCATAGCACTTCTTTTTTATTGGTGATATGTTTTAAAGCGAATGAAAACCAGTAAGGGTACATGAGAGACAATGTATAAGAACTTGTTAAAGTCTTGGAAATACGAATGAAGGCTTTATGTAGAAAGAAGCTGGACCACTGTCTTGACCTCCTCTAAATGATAATTTAACACTGTCTTAATTAAGCCGTCTGCATAGTGAATCCACATTTTCAGGACCAAGAAACACCATGCCCTTTAAGAAAGCTTGGAACAGATAGAAGCAGATGGAGAGGATAAGCCACTGTACTTTACAATACCAGCATTGATTCAAGTACATACCTACCACCTGTCCTCATAGTGGTCATGGGGACACAACAGTGATGTCGAGAAAGTGATTACTGGAATAAGCATGTTCAAGAGTGAAACTTCGTTGCAAGAAATTTTACTTTTATGTTAAAAGATAATTAATTAGTTCTTGCTTAAGCACTTCCCTAAAGGGTGTCCCTAAGATGACTCTAATAATTTTTTTTTTTAATGAAAAGAAAATAGGCTGCAATAAAAGCTTGAAATAACTGGTGTGAGCCAGATGGATAATCACACCTTAGAGAAGTGTTTGTTTGAGGGTTGCCCTTTTATTACTCTTCAAGATCAAGAGCTAAAATTTTCAAATGAACCAGTTTGGTCAAAAAGTTGAAAGATGCAGACAGTGGCTGAATAGAGATAGCTCTATGAATTGTGTAAGTAGCATTTCACACTTGAAAAATTTGTTCTTATAAAACTGTCTTGAATGTCTTTGTATTGTCTATTAAGTTATTGTAAATATTAAAAAAAAACCAACAAACCTCAGAAAACCTGTTTCCTAAAGAGCAGGTCCTAAGGAACATGTACGTCTATGTTTAAATTCAGCAACTTTATTCTGTGTGATATGATGTTAAGGCTCCTTTCATCCACAAGGAAAGAGGTCGAAGTAAGAGCATTTCAAATGTACATGGGACTACTTACAAGGAGAGAAGAATGGAGGGGATCCAAGCTACACATTTGTTACTTTCCTTTTGAAAGGCACTATTCAAGAGTGGATAAAACTTTAGCTCATTGTCTTATGACAATTATAATTTAAGCTCCACTTGAAACAAGCTTCTGCAGTGTCTCAAAACTTTTTAAATTGAAAAAGAGAATGTTATTCACCTGCCTTGTGTTGGAGGGTGTTCAGAAAGAAGGTATGAAATGGACAAAAATGACAATCAGTGGAGGCAACTTTTGAAGAGCTGATTCCCTGCTTTCATTTCTCCTGATTGCCTCTGGGCAACAGCATATGTGAATAACTGATTTCTTTATCTGGTTCAATAGATCACCATTGCACTGTGAGGTCACACAGGAGATGTTGTTTGTATTCACCTGAAATGTCCATTATGTTTGGGGTTACACTGCCTGGCTACAGCCTTTTTACGGTCAGCAAAAAGCCTGTTTACCTGGTGAGCTTTCAAAAGAAGTTTAAAAATAAACGTTTATTTATGCATCAAACCAAATCCTGGGACAAAACATAAGGGCCAGCTTTAAATGTCACTTATAACTTTTCTTGCTGCCTTCAGTGAAACCATTCCTGGTTTGGTCCCCTATGATATAAAGCACTGTGAACTTTAATACATCACTGTGGAAGGCACTCATTCTCTGCACTAAAATGAATCTCCCTGCAGGCATGCTTAAGGCTCTTTTGCTTTAAGCTTCTCTAGTATTCACCTTAAAACCTGCAGTGTTTTTACCCATACCAAATTTTTATCTAAAGCATAACCAGTAAGAGTATAAAAGATAAAGAGACTTAAATAATATCTTGTGTGTGCTGGGATCCAGTCTTTTATTTTTAACAGTTTTGCCCTTTCCAAAATGAGATTTGACAGAATAAAAGATTTTTCAAAATGCTAAAACATGGCAAAATATCTGTGCTGCGCATCTGTCTTTGGTTTCTTCACTACCGTGGAAATACTGCAAAACAGAAATTGCATGGTGTTTTTTTGTTTGGTTTGGGGGTTGTTTTGGAGGTTGGGGTTTTTTACACAAATTATTTCTCAGAGATTTAATTTTTTTTTTTTTTTTTGTAATGACACAATCCTGATGATTGATTTTGAGAAACTAGAAGTCACTTCCAAGGCTTCAAACCATCTTGTCATAAACTGCCTCAATTTTGAGGCAAGCATACCGAAAAGTAAATCCTTCAGGAAAATAAAACACATGCTTCACAGATTGTCTTCTTGGACTATGCCAAGTTGTCATATCTGAATAAATAGATTTTGGTATGCAGTTCTCTGGTGAATATTATGAGTAGTTGTTAACTGACATTTGTCATTCAAATACTAATGAAAACTATGACCATTAGAGACAGTGGATATTTAAAACTAATTTAGCATTTGAGCACCTAAATTGACACCAATCTTGGAGAGACGCAGCAGCAAATTACTCGTACATGTAGAAGCGACAAAAGAGATATATACTTTATGCACAGCTTTTTCTAGATTTCTGTGATTAACACCGTGTCCACTAACGAAAACTAAAATTGAAAATACTGCTCAGTTAAGTATTTGTGTGAACTGAGCATAAATAAGAGTACATATTCCTTTTGGTGTGAAACAGTGATATTGAGCTTACTAAATAGCTAGAAATGCGATACTTTACAAAGCAAGAAAAGTATTGCATCCAGTTCTGGCATCCCCAACACAGGAAAGGCACTGATCTCTTGGAACAAGTCCAGAGGAGGCCAACAAGATGACCAGAGGGGTGGAACATCCCTCTTATGCAGAAAGGCTGAGAGAATTGGGGCTGCTCAGCCTGGAAAAGAGAAGGCTTCAGGGTGACCAAATTGCAGCCTTCTCGTACCAGACAGGAGGCTACAAGAAAGATTAAGAGGGACTTTTTACAAAAGCATGTAGTGACAGGGGGAATGGCTGCAAACTGAATGAAGGCAGGTTTAGGTTAGATATTAGGAGGAAGTTCTTTATTGTGAGGGTGGTAAGGCACTGGAACAGGCAGCCCAGAGAAGTTGTGGATGCCCCGTGGATGGGGCTCTGAGCAACCTATTCTAGTGGAAGGCTCACTGCCTGCCCCTCATTCCTATCACCATGGCAGGGAAATTGGAACTAGATGATTTTTAAGGACCCTTCCCACCCAATCCATTCTATGATGCCATGATAATACATGATGCAAATTACTACAGAAATTCTGTCTACTGTTTTAGAGTGACAGCATTTACAGAAAAATTGTGTATATCTTGTAAACCATTTAGTCATTTAAAGATTACACAGCAGCTCAATGTGATAAAGAGTGCTACTTAAGGACCAGTTGACACCACAAGTTAATTTTAACCCATTCTTTCAGTGAGAACATGTCCTTTACTCTCAATGATTTGTTAAAGTTGATGTTCCTCTCAGTATAGCCAGCAGGTCAAAATAATTACAAAGAAGGAGCAAAAATCTATTATCTTTTCAGTTTGGTCTTGAGAGCATTTGTGATAATCAAAGATGGACATACCCATTAATAAAGACTTCTGACAGTAAAACATCTATAAAATTAAACTTAGTAGAAAGATTCCTTGATTAATGTGAATTATATACTACAGATTAATCAAGTAAAGGTTTCCAATATATTAATTCAACTGCCATCACATGCGTATGCTACTTATCATACATTCTAACAGCAGCCAACTCCCTAGATGTTATCAGGAGTTTGACATTTTCAGTAATTGCTTATGAGGTTGATGGAAATTTGATTTTGATGAAGTCATTTCCTAGCACAGAAAAGTACTGTCTGTCTGCAAAATGTTCTACCAAGTCCCTTTTTCTGACTGATAAGAGAAGAGGTGTATTGTGGATAAGTGCTATCTACCTCAAGATCTGTGCTTTTTTTGGTTGTTTGATGACTTTCTCTACAGTCTATAGCTGCTTCATCACAAGGGTCCCTGCTGCTTTCACAAGAATGCTTACACGTGATGGAAGGGTTTCCAGAAAATGAGACAGGCACAGTGACAGCATTAATGTTATTTTTGTGCCATTTTGCAAACTGAAGCAAGCAAGATCTACCTACATTTCATATTAGATGAAGATCTACTTTTCCCCATCATGCAAACTCTTTAACAGTGGAAAATATGATTTAGTAATGCATAAAAACATAAGATTTAAGACCCTAGTTACTTTATTAGACTTAGGATAGATTCCAGAACACCAGTTTAAATCAAAGTCTCCTGTGTCAGTGAATTGCATCAGGTTTTTTGACTTAAAAAAAAAAAATATTGGTAACATAATACATGAAATATAATCTCAAAAAAGAATTATCATTACCATTTGTTTCTTGAACAGGAAGAAAGAGCAGTTGATTCTTTTTGATTAAATAACTGGCCTAAGACTCTTTCCTGTGTGCAACAGTAGCACATTTTCCTCTAGACATTTTAATGCTATATGCAGCTGGCTAGGGCTTTTTTTCCAGCTGTGTAGAGGATGGGGAAACTAGAAACAGATTTCTTATCGGAAAAAAATAAAATGATTTTTTAGAAAGTTAGTAACTTCCTAAGTTGAGTGACATATGTTTTGAACCCCAGGTCTGCCTTTTACAGAAACTCCTTTCTTTGCTTTGTGAAACATAGCCCCCTAAGAGGCATAGAATCCCCACTGTTAGATTTATCAGCTTTCAAACAAGAACAAATCAATCAAATAAATGAAATTCAGCTCTGGTATGTCACATACTACAACAAAAGATGTTGAAAACAATTTTTTCACTTCCATTGACACACAACAGCTCTTTCCTCCAGTCTTGCTGGTAGTGCAACAACTTTCTAGGATTTCCTGACTTGCACCTGGAGTCACACAGTGACCCCTTTGTCTTTTTATTCAAGGTCGCACTGTCCCACTATCCCCAAAAGATGGTAGCTTTTGCTTCTTACTACTTCTCTTCTCAGGACCTCTACAAGAAGTGACCCCCATCTCAGTGTGCTCAGAGAACCCAATGGACAGCCTCTCCATAAATAGTTTCACTCCACCTCAGATGGACATCTTTGGACAAACAAAGGAGAAGATTTCTTCCGATTTTTCAGCCTTTACCTTTTAATAAAACCTTGCCCACGATACACAGGTAAAACGTGTGCAAATACATCATGCAGTTATGCCACTCAATTTCTATCTTCTCACTACAAGGAAACATCTTGCAGAGCTATGTAGTGATGTAACGGAGGCAAAGTCCCCAAGACATCTATCTCAAAAAAAAAGATTATCTGGTTGCTCACTCCATATGACACATAAAATTAAATCTTCTGCACAAAGTCTGCCACAATCCCCACACAGTGACTCCCTTTCTTCTTTTGCCTATTTTCTCTGCACAGTGATAAGTTTTCATCTTCTCCAAACCTTGTTATGTTTCACATTCCTGAAATACAGAAGCAGTTTGAAGTTTTTTCACCTCACTCATCTCCTTCTGACTGCCTCTCCAGTTGCAGACTGAAGTAGGGAGCAGTCTCCACTGTGACATCTCCCGCAGTTAATCCCAGTAACAACAAAGACATGTTTAACTCACACTGCTAGTACTGATTAGTTTCTACAAAATAATCTGGCACTTGTTTTTAACCACCTGGGTGCCTCTCATTAAAGTTACTCACATTTTATCTTCTTGCTTCCCAGCACTCTTACCTAGGTATATCATATTTTACATGGTGCCCAGCAGATTGAATCCTGTTGAGTACTGCTTTGTCAGTTATAAAATTCAGATGGACTGTTGCTCATGCATATGCAGCTTTTTAGTTTGGGTGTTTTTCTAGAATTAAAATAGTTTGATTAGCTCTCTAGCCTTCTTTGGGTCTGTCATTCGAGGATACACAAGGATTTTCTCAGTTTCTGTGCCCCTCGACACTGCATTTATTTCTCTAATTTACAAATATTTAGGATGTCTGACCAATTTCCTGCAGTCAGATTTATGTGTTTTTCCTTCATCTAGTCAAAGTTCCTCAAATTTTTGGTTTGAAAATATGGAGGATAAAGGATTTTTTTTTCATTCCTCTCCATGATTTAGAATATAGATTTACTTTAAGTGCTGCCTTGTATAGAGCTGAGAGGGATCAGCTTTCTCAGGCTAAAAGTCCCTTTCTTTTCAGCCTCAAACAGTATTTCAGTTTCAAAATGCCTTAGTTGAGGTCCCTCTTTTCCTATGAGCCTTAGCTTATCGTTCAGCAAAACTCACCCTGTACTTAACTATACATTTTGCTGCTTCCCATTTTGTAGGAAGGTGTTCACATTAATCTGGGACTGACAAATTTAAAAAAAAATTAAAACAAAAATTCAGTGATTGTTCCATCTATGGTTTGATTCTGCCTAATCTGCCTCTCTCACTGTGCTGTGAAGCTCCACCCATTGTCTGCTTCCTGTCTGAAATCAGTGGGTGCTGACAGGAATGCTCTACTTGGTGCTCTCCTCCAAAACCCTTGTTATTCATTTTCTGAATCCTTGACCATCACACCGACTTGCTTTTTACATGGTTGTCCCACCATAAGGTTTCTGGTCTCTGAAATTTTTCTTTTGCTCTGGGTTAGCCTCATCATGACAGCTGTCTTGCCAATCTGGTTTGTTTCCTGTCTTAAGTGCAAAGTGAGAAAATAATTTCCTTGAATGTCACAGTGTACATATCTTCTATTTCTGTTCTCAGTAAAATAATTCTGTCCTGCTGAACTCTTAAACTACAAGAAAATTGAAAGTGTCTTAGCTTTCTTTCAAATAAATATTATTCCTAGACATTTCCCACTGCTTCTAACAGGCATGGAATCCTCCGAATGGTACGGGATTCTCCTCCAAGTCACCTGAACTTATGAGATCAGTGAGAATTAATGCTTTAATTTTTTTAAAGGTATTTTGCAAAGTATGCTTCATATTGGGAAGCTACTAGCTTTTACTGAACTAAGAAAAATATTCAGAGAAAGAATTTATAAAATTACAAAATGAGTAATGACAAAATCTGTTTTCAAACATTTTATATGAACTTATTAGCTTGTTCTTGTTAAACATAAATGAAAAGAAAACAAAACAAAAAAAACAGACAAACCTTCAGATTTTCAGTGTAGAAGATATTTGCATGTTTTGTGAAATTTTCAATTTAGAAGAGGGTAGAACCCATGAACTTCCATATTCCAGATGAGCTGTGGTCCAACTATGCAGTGCCATTATGGCACTCTTAAGGAGAAACAAGAAAGTGAGAACGGCCTTCTGGTAACTGACTTAGGGTGACAGGGTAAGAATGAACCTAGCATACTGATTTAAAATTCATGTATTGTGAGAAGATGAACAAGTGCTTGTAATAAATTTAATAACAGTATTCTATGTGTGGTGTTCAACCCATTAAACATTCTCCTTCCACAAGTGCATCTCCTGCTTAGTTCTTGAACAACAGGCATCTGTATATGACTGCTGTTTCTATGTTACTGATTCTGTTTTTATAGCCTGGAACAACTTGTTTTCATCACTTCCAAAAACTGAGACAAAGAAAAAACACTCAAAAATTTAAGACTGTAGAGCATACTTTTTAGCAGCCAAGAAATTGATACAACATATATAAAACCAAGAAGACAGGTATAATTTGCCTGATGCAAGTGTCATTACTATCTTTTTCTGAGTGTCTCCATTGCCACAGTATCAATTAATAGAAACGGTATTCCAGTGTATCACCTAGTTCAAGAAGAAGGGCTAAAAGGATTATTCAGACAGAACAATGAAGTCTAAAATAGCACAGCACAAAGAAGTTGAGTATCTGTCAGTTACAAGCAATGTCAGTGCCATGATTTACCACTTCTCCCTGTTTCCTTATGAAGCAGCCAAAGATGTGTCAAGCAGTCAAATGAAGAGGTAAAAAAAGCACGGTAAGCAAGGGAAGGAAACAGAGTCTGAGGAGAGGGAAAAAATTACAAAACCAAAACTACACAAACCCTAAAACAGCATGAAGTAATTCACCTCATAGCAATCTACTGCAATCTTACATAAAACCAAAAAAAAAAAAAGTAGGTATCCAAGAAAAAGAAGGAAAACGTGCAAGGTGATTGGTTACTGAGAAAAGGGAATGAGGAAAAACCTTTCCATATTTTTAGGTCATGTCCTTGCACGTTTCCTATATACAAGCCCTCACTGCATAATGTAATGCTCTCTATTGTGCAATTTTAACCTTATCTGTCCTGTTACAATTTGTCTCAGCATATTTTTAAAACGAAATGAAAGATGTGAGCAGTAGCATTGATCCACGTGGTTTCAAAAATAATTTTGGCCCTGCAGCTGATAAAGCTGATAAACTCATGACAAGCTGCCAGTAAGGCACAAATGCTATCTAGATGTTAATTCCATTTATATCGAACATTTTAGCAGACAGTAAGTTCAGCACTCATTCTCTCTCTTTAATATAATAGTAACACAGTGGGATTCCTCAGAGGAAGAAGGAATCTTGTTAGTAGGTCTCAGTGGAAGTGTCCCAGGAGGTCTGTCTGAGGCTTCTCTTTCAGAAGAAATTGAGTAGTTAACAAATATTTGTTATTAGCTTGGTCAGCAAATAGGTACCCTGCTCCAACAGAGGCAGCACTGGAGAAGACAGGTTCTTCAGAATTCCCAGTCCTATTCTGTAATATAAGGCAGGCTTGAAAGTCTCAAAACTTTTCTGCATAATCAGAGAAAAAAAAAGTGTCTTTCCTCCTGTTCCTTCAGAAGGATCCAGTAGATCACATAGTCTATCTGATATTATCAGTGTAATTGAAGTATGGATACTTATTTTCTAGACTGAATAAAAGTTAGAAATTAGAACAAGAACCCTTATGCTTTGAGTGTGAAATTTGCTAAGCCAAAAGCAAAATCACAAATGAAAAGCAATCATTTCAGTAAGGTTTTGCACAAGTAAAATCCATAGCTAACAAACAAAATTTCTACAAATATAACTCTTACTAGTAGGTTCTATTCCCTCCAGTTCAGATCAGTGGAGCTGCCATTTAAAAGATCCCATTTTTATGGATAGTTATAGCTAAACTGCACCCAAATTCCCAGCAAACAAAAATCTGACATGCAAGCATGAAGTTTAGACATGGCTGTAAACATAAAACATAGATGGCTTAAAGAAAGACAGGGACACTGTGAAGTAAAAACATGATGATAAGTAACCTAAACTGATTATTTAGTACCTTATTTAACACCCAAAATTTAGAAGATTTTCTGAAACAATCTCCTCACTGAAATGTCTATATAAGACTGCAAAAGTGAAGCCAGTTATTAATCAAAACTTGCCATGGAAAACACAAAAACCATTTTTAAAGACCTGTTGAAAGGTAATATCTGATAAGCTGAAAGTGATCAGGCCTAAGCCAGCCTACCTGGCAAAGAAAGAAACGTTCAGAGACTGACCACTGAGTAGCCTTTAGCATGAGGAATCTGCTGCTGTCAACAAGAAATTCTGACAAGCAATGAGGTCATGGCATGAAAAAGCTGCTCTCACCTAGTAAGGCCAGAAGCCATGCAATTACTTTTGACAGGTGCTTCTCAGTAATTGTCACAGTCATGGTTAGAAAAATAAAAGTTTCCTAACAAGAGAAAGGTCTTTTAAAAAGTTCAATAGGTAGGTGTTGGGCCATTCCCCAGTTCATTTGAAATACCTTGCATGTTATGATATTCCAAACATGCTCCTATTTAAACTGTAGGGATTTTCAAAAAGGCAGGCATCTTACTGAGGTAAAAACTTTGTTCCAGAGATTTCATTGCTGGAAATTGAGAAAATGTTACCACCTTCTGGCTAGTGGTAGCTACTGGTGTTAATTCACACAGGTGTCATTAGTGATGCTTTTCAGTGGTGCTTGAGCAGTTTTATTATGGCATGCTCTTAAAACCCTGGACTAAATAGTCAGACAGTGTGAAAATGGCAAGAGATAGAAGTGATGGTAGAAAATCTACCATTTCAGCCTCAGAAAGCAAAATAATACATTAATAAATGGGGAAGTTTGAGTTTTCAAAAGGAAATTGCTGAAAGAGTTATAGCATAACATCGTGTTCCTCTGGATTCCCAGTGCCTAGCTCAAGTAGGAGCATTCCGGTACAGGATCAGCCATAAATGGATAAACAAGAAACTTCAGGGACAGTGGAAGAAACGGACATAAAAAGAGACACCTGGAAGAGAGCGTTATAGCAGCCTCCAAAGAAGAAACAATGAAAAACAGTTGCATTAAATAGACCTGCGGTTTATCTCACTTGAAGGACAATGTTGGTTTTTTCTACTAAAAATGATAGCACATTGACTTAAAGTGTAAGAAAGCAATACTATGGTAGTAAGCTTGTCTGCATTCATTTTTTTGACAACACACAAGCATGAGAAAGAATTTCAGAAGTGGGGACAGATACCTGGAACATTTAGTACAGCAGAAGCAGACTGGAGAAATTCTATAAAAATGAGACACAAGAGCACAACCAGTCTGTAATTTGTAATATTTATGGAATCATGAGGAAGAGTAAAAGCATTTTTGAAACAAGCAGGCGATGCAGCTTGAAGCACAGCAGCAATATAGGGAACAGTAGAGACAAAAAGGTCAATATGTCAAAAATTCCTTTGTCACTCAAGTTCTATAGCTTGCTGGCAGTAATACAAAACAAGACCTTCCAGAAGGGGAATCAAATCAGCAGGATAGGTAACATGCAGTGAGAGGATGAGGCCAGTGATCTGAGAGACTTATGAAGGCTGAGGTACTGTAGGCTTTGGAAGAGACTCAAATAGCAAAGAAAGCATTGTATCTTTAAGAAGGTTGTCAGCATGCAACCTAAGGGGATGGATGGATCAAATTCTGCAGTTACTAGCACAAATTGAATAGGATCAAAACCCACTTTAAGTAACCAACATTCAGTATGGGCAGGTAGACCCTCTTTTCCATATTTTCTTTGTTTGATCTTGGATAGCTTCAAACTTAGATGTACAGTATTCAGACTTGAAAGTGCTATGAGAGTTGAACTTCTTTCTTGCTCCAGTTCAGAAAACTCTCTGGCTTGTGCAGAATTGAGATGTGGAACTACAACTAAGAAACCTATGAATACAAATCTGCAAGAAACTTCTACGGCGCATAAAGCATCTTTGTTCTCATGTGTACTTACTTAACCTTCCCTTAGTCACCTAGAGCACTTTTGTCATTTTTTCACATTTTCACGTGACTTAGTGGATCATGCCTTAAGCAAGCTGCTTTGTTATTAGCACAGATTCAGTCACTGCAGAGACCTCACCAACTTATTACAAAATTAAGAAATATCCAAAAACTTACCTATTTTGATGATAATGCAAAATTTTGATGGTTTACTTGAACTGAAGTCCTGTGGGAAGGAAATCCTCAGAAAATGTAAATAGATCTGTTTATTCAAGTCAGCTTCTAATGGGGAGATATCCTGGCAGTGAATTGTGCTTATGCCCTATCAGAAAGCTGCAGACAGACAATCCCAAAACTTAAAAGCAAGCCTACATCTGTATTTGAAAGGTAGGAACAGAATTTTCGATGAATATCTTAGCTTTGTTATCTCCCTTATTTCCTTTAAGACAATACTGACCATTGCTTGAGATTGCCAACTGACAATGTTGAGATGGCTTCATCTTTGCAAGAGCAGTCACTATTCCTCAGCATGAGAAAACAATCATCTTCTGAGCAGCATAAGAAGTTCCTAATTCTGCAAAAGTATAATAACACAAATAACTCATGATGACTTAACAGAGCAAATTACAAACTATCCTAGTTTTTAACTTCAAGTGTAGCAATTAACCTACATAAAAGTATCTTGCCTTATTTGAAAGAAAAGTTCTTCATAATAGACAGAGTCAAGGTGTTCCAGGGAAAATGCAACAAAATGACAGTTCAGTGATTTATAGGGTACTTAGTTTATCACTTGATTGGCATATTAAATTGTGATTCTATGGGGGAAAATCTGCCCAGAATTCTTGAGGGATCATCATAACAAGAATAATATTCCTGCCTTTTTTTAGTGTCTAAGAGTTGTAGAAGGACATTTAAAATCAAACTCTTCAAATTAGGACTTGATGGGGGATGAAAAGTAGTGTGTAGCATACTATTTTATTATTTTATTCTATTAATACATTATCAGCTCCAACATTTATGTTCAGGCTCATGACCAACCTCTTTTGGGGGACCTTCTCCCACAAACACACTGTTATCACCCAGCACAATAGAGACAGACAGATTGCTTAAGGATCCTTGGTAGAACAATAACACAATAAAACAGTTATTGTAATCAAAACTTTCTTTTAACCTAGACTTTGCAGATTGGTCATTTTACAACACTTGCATCAGAAACCCTCTGCAGATCAGGCAATTTTAGCTAACATCCAATCCCCCCCAGAGATCAGGTCTCTTGTTACACATGAACCGTAACAAGCTCAAAGCAGGCATACAAAACTCAGTCCTCAGAAGAAGCAGGCAAGGAGGGCATCTGTGAGCACTGAGAGATCATGTTCCTGCCATCCCACAGCTCCAGCACACAGCTGACTGGGATTTGCTGACACACAGGGCAATGCATATGATCTTTATGTTTCCCTGTTCTGCAATGTGTGTCATTGTGATTGTCCCAGGCACCAGGACCCCACTTAATGGATAAAGGTGTTTGTGGCCAGTGCTTGCCCACCCCCCAAGATGGTGCACCAGTGTCTAGGAGTAGGGGATCTGTCCACCACTGCCGGTTGCTCCAGAAACTTTGTTTCAGCTCAGGCCTCACAGCTACTACCAGAGCTCTATCTTAGGAGCAGCAGGAGCCACTCCATTAGTGAGGACAAGCCAGAAGCCAAGGGTGTTCCCAGTGCAGATCAGGCAGTACCCTCACTAACCAGGCACAAGTCCTACAGTATCCAAGGAGGACCAAGCTGGGGATGGCATCCATCAACCCTCAGTCTGTACACCCAGACAGGGTGAACTCATGCCTGAGGTCTGAAGTTAATCAAGGAAGATGACTGAGAAAATAAGGATCAGGAGAGGACAGGGCTGAGGCAGACCGACAGCGTAGGGTCAAGGTTCACCTTGAAGGCTGTCCTGGGTTACAGGAAAAAAGTGCTAGTTTAGCATTATGTGGATGTAACCAAACTGTGTTCTACTCCCCTCTACCTCATTCCCGATGAACTGTTAATGATGAATCATTTGCAGGAGCTGCCCAGTGCACACCTGACCCCTCAGACTACAACCTGAGTGTTAGATAAGATAAAGGAGAAGAGGAAAAACCCTGCACGGCAGTGTAGTGTCTCTTTGTCTTCACGAATGACACAGCTGCGATAGCTTCCTCCAGGAAGCACCAGAGCAGTCACACCCATCCTGAGGGACTCATCTCTGCTAATGAGTCATCATGGACTCGATGGCAGCTGTGACGACCTAGGACTCCCATCCATCAAGGACTCCCCAAAATATCCTGTGACTCATAGGATTACATCATTCCATTGTGAGATTTCCCGCCCTGGGGGAGGTACTGGACATTCCTGCCTGAATCTGACTGTACATAATCCGGGTGTTCTGGGAACTTGGGACACCTCGGACCACCACTCGGGGGATCCCCAGGAGCACCAGGACTTCCAGAGGGCTACTGCTCTCAGCAGGACTGCACCCATCACTTCCACAGCACTGCAACCACAGCTTAATTGGACTGCAGCCTTCACCCTGGCCAACAGGGTGCCAGATTGTACTCCGACCTTCCAGTTTTAAGCTGGTTTTTCTATATCATTGCATTTATTGTAATCTTTCCATTAAATTGTAACTCTGACCTGAAATCTCTCTCAAGGTATTTGTGTGGGGTTTAATTGCTCCCCTGGTTCACTTTCAAACCAGCACAAAGACAAGGCTGGAGGTCAGGCTGCCTATAACATGGGTCTGAGCTTCCTCTAGGACACAGGGCCAGATGCAGCTGTACAGCACAGCTCAAACTGAGTTTGGAGGCCCAGGCTGATGTTCAGTGGGGTCTCTGCTGGCAGACCCCCTGACCATTGCTCCAGAGGCTCCACTGAACTTCAGGCTTGGGCCTCCAACTCTGACAGCTCTGGTGACTCTGACAGCTCTGGACCTTAAGAGCTTGGGTACACTCAGTGACATGACTACTTCTGCGTCAAATGTACCCAAAAAATCCCACAGTGCTAATCAGAATTATTGTGAAATTGCTGTGATGCACGAAATTACTTTTGCTCCTGCTTCCTTATATTCCGACTTCTTGCTGAAAAATAAGGACCTATTTTGGGTTTCATTTTAATTGAATTCATGGAATTAAAATAGAACATAATAAAACTCCCTACATCTAAACCATAAGAATTTAATTAATTTCCCTGAGATCATATAGCTCAGTAGTTGGAACTTGTAAGGGGGTAAAACTGATCAATGTGCAATGGTTGTTAACTATTCTATCTCTGCCCTCAGTGAATTAAAACTGCTGGTTTCATGCTAGGAAAAAACACCCGTGTATCTGTTTTTTGTATCGCTTCCTTTAGCAAGCAAGATGAACAATCTTACTAAAGATTTTCCAATACTTTTCTTCTTCTTTTTTTTTCTAATGGAAGAGAAACATGTCAGGAAAAATAACCTCTTGGAATGAAACCCATGTTTATTACCCTGATGTGCACACACTTGGTAATGCAGCTTTTATATTCCCCCTCATTTTTTGCTTTTACTTCTTATAGACTCTATGCTTTTAAATGTGTAGTAATAGCACTAGCTAATATGCTTTGTGCTTTGTAAACCATATTGAATTTTCTAGTTCTTTGCTACAAATACAGCGCAGGTGGCAGGTCATAAATTAAAAGACTACTTTCATATAAAAATAGAAAAGTCACACAGCTGTCATTTTCAAGAACAAGACAACAGTTTGGCACAGGCATAATCATATCTCCCAAGCCAATTTACAAGGCATTTGTTTTCAGACTGTAAAAATTCACTTGATGCCTGATCAAAAAGTAATGATGCTAGGGACCACTTAGCAGAGGACAAAACCAGTTTCACAAAAGAAGGCCTTCTGTACTTGCTCTCATAGATGTCTACCTCAGATTGACATCCTAGAAATGTTTTTATTAAAATTCTTTCCACACATATTCTAAAACTTTTTCAAGTAAGAGTGAAATTTACTTTTGGAAAATCTTTTATTTAAGGTTTTTGTGTCATGTTCCTCTAGCTTGGGGTCTTTAAAAGTGAGTCCAAATATCTATTTTCCTTAAAAGAAAAATTAGGATTCCAGGTGCTTTGTAACATTTAAAGCCTTTAATTATCCATTCTTATAATAGCAAAGGGGACCAGGACATCCAAGAAATGCTGAAAATTGAAAATAGGAATAAAAGTGTAAGAAAGGACAGATAAAAGTCACTGAGGGATGCATAATGTTCTAAAATAATAATACATCGTTATAGTATGTATATTTCTAATAATGGATTACAAATTGCTATGTGACTGACAAGCTCTTACATTCTACTGACATCAAAACTTGCCCCCAAATTTTTTTTTCTAAAATTTATGTTTCTTTTTGCTATTTTTTAAAAAGAAGGATATACTGTTAATGGAAAGGAAGACATAGTAAAATTACTTAGACTGTAGCCCTTACTGCTCTGTCTTTCCCCATCTATTGTATTTATTAGCAAAATGCATAGCTTTCTCATTTACTTGGTATATCCTTCTGGCTAAATTTCAACCGGAACTTAACTAGTTCTGGTTCTACTTGAGTACCTATTTTTTAATTGAGATTTTATTCAAATATTACTCTTAGCCAATTTATATCAACCCAGGTGGTACAGATTTACTTTCATAAAGGTAGTGTCCCTAGAAAAAAACAAGGAAATTAAGAGCAGTGTGAAGTAGACTGTTTGGGCAGGACACAATTAAATTGAGTTATGTCCTCAAAAAGCAACTTTAAAAATCTTGCACAATATTTTACGAAGCTAAGAGACAGTTTTAACAGCATAAATTTTCAGTGTTTCTATTTAATGAATATCAGGCATTTGCTGTGAGTCTGGCTGGGATGGAATTATTGTCTTCGTGGCAATGACCATGGTGTTCGGTTTTAGGCAGGTGAGCAGAAGAGTGTGGGTAACACGCTGGTGTTTTAGGTATTGCCGCACAGTGCTTGCACAGCACCAAGGTTGCCTGTGTGTCCCACTGTAGCAGGCTGGTGGGAGGCAGGATTTTGGGACAGGAGACAACCAGGACGGTGACCCAAAGCAACCAAAGAGATACGACATACCGTACAACATCGTGATCAGCAAGAAAACCAAGGCGGGAGTTTTTCCAAAGAAGCCATTTTTTGGGGATAAGCCAGGCATTTGACTTCTAGTGGTGAGTGACTGCTCTAGCACCTCGTGTTTTTCTTTCTTTTTTCTCTAAACATTAAACTTGTTTTAACCTGACAATGAGTTTTTATTGCATTTTCCCTTCCTATTCTCTCCCCCACCCTGGTGAGAGGGTTTCAGCAAGCAATTGGGTGGTGGCTTACCTGTCACCTGGGATCAGCTGGCCACAAATACAAATAACACTTGAATAAATGTACTTTTCCTGTCATGGTGATGTGAACCTTCAATACTGCAGATCCTTTTGTGAATTTAAGTGATTTTAAGGTAATTATTGATTTTTTTAAAGTAGGATTTAACATTCTAGCTTTCCTTTAAAAACTATTTAAGAAGTACTCACTATATCAAAGAAAACTGTAGATATGAAACTTGCAAGTCACTTGTCTCTTCAGATTCACGCCTGTGTATTTATTGGAATTAAATGAGTATTTATAAATACATATCAATCAGGCCAGGTTGGATGGGGCCCTGAGCAACCTGATCTAGTGGAAAGTGTCCTTGCCCGTGAAGGGGGTGTTGAAACAAGATGGTCTTAAAGGTCCTTTCCGACCCAAACCATCCTATGATTCTATGATTTATTGAAACAATTTAACAATTTCAGGAAAAGATGCATTACTTCTTCAGACACCATTAAGAAAGAGAAAAGCCTTTCTCTAACGCACATGAAAGATTCTAAGAATATTTTAAGGTCATACTGTAAGTGAAAATTGACTCATATTTTTTAAAAAAGTAATATAGTAGTTCATATGAGTTGAAATAGACCTTTTAGCTCTAGGTATATCCCCAGTGAAACTGGACAGACTGATGAAAGAGAGGGATTAAAGCTCCCTTCTACAGTGAAAGTCAGTGAAACTTGCAAGTAGGTGAAACAAACATATGTACTAGTGCATGCTTATCTATCAGTAAATTATACTTTTGTAAACTGCCTAAACAAGTGAAAGAATAACAGACAGTTTTGCGTCCAGCTAAGACATAAAACTCTATGCTTTCCTCCTTTCATGAAATCAGGTGAAAGTGAGATCAAAAAAACTTAGTTATTTGAGCCAGCAGCACGCTCACTTCTACTGAACTTCAGACACACTAACACTCACAGTTCTTTTCAACAGGCTCACAGTTCTTTTCAACTTGTTTCTTGAAAGGGGGAGAGTGAAGAATTCATAGAGAAGTGTAAAAAAGCAGAATTTCTAGTTCAAATTATAACAACTAACATCTCAAAAATATTAATTTTAAATTACAGACTAGGAATTAAATTATAAACCTTTCCCAGTAAGAGAAATAATGAAAGGACCCATCGAAATGGGTACTTGCACAGAGTTCCCTCATGTCTTGACCTAATCAGCAAATGTGCCTGACTTCTGTGGCTCTTGTGCCACCACCAAACAATAAGGGTGATGGTGACAGTGTCAGACTTGAAGTACTGCAGAGAGTGGAAAGATGAAAGTAGAAGGGCTTCCCAAATTCAAAA
This sequence comes from Atrichornis clamosus, assembly GCA_013400975.1. Lineage (NCBI taxonomy): Eukaryota > Metazoa > Chordata > Aves > Passeriformes > Menuridae > Atrichornis > Atrichornis clamosus. Next base: position 2,859 of record WBMZ01013499.1, on the reverse strand, counting down.
ATATTTTTTCTACACTAAAACACATAGTATTTTGGAAGTTTTAAAGCTCCATTTCACCATCCTGTGCTTAAGCTGTGTCAGGCCGATTTAACTGGATTTTTGACTTACCAGGTTGTAAATCTCCGGTGACTTGTTTGTAGGTGACACCTTCTTATGCTTGGTCTTGGAATGTTGTGAATAGACAAACTAAATCTCCTTTATTGCAAATACCTGTTATTGTCACTTGTAATCATTTCACACAACGGAAAGGCTCAAATTGCATGTTGGTTTTCTTTGTTTTAACAGGACCAGTCCTATAATCTTGATGGGAACTTTAAAATATCTCTGTCCCTCTTCAGTTACCTGGTTTTTGTGAGACACTGTTCAAGTTGAGAACTTGTAGGCCGAGGATATGAAATTTATTGCTCTTGAAAATTGCTCTGGACAGACCTATGCAAAAGTGGCAGTCACCTTGCTGGATTTTTCTGATATTTAGCTGGTGAAATGAAAGATATAAAAATCTAATCTAAAATGGTCTTAATTTAACATGGATCTAAAGTTCAAAAGTAATTTGTTAGGGACAAAAAAATTAAGTACTTAATTTCAGCAATGTCAAAATATGTTTTAGCAGATGTATTTAATATTAAAATTAATTAATAAATTTTTTAATGACACAAGAATTTAAAAAATACCCATGCCAGCCAGAATATGACTTTTTTTTCCTTTGTTTTACATGGTGACAAATGCTGACATAAGAGCATTTTTCAGCAAAAATGTTGCACTGATTTCTTTCAACCATCTTAACATGATTGTGACAGATTGCACAATATAAAAAGCAATTCTATCAGCAAAACATACTTTACACATTACACCCACTATTTTCCCCTTTTAAAGCATCTGTCACTGCTTTTAAAGGTCACATATTTCATGTTTCAGTATGTGGGGAGGAAAAATATCTCCTCTTATCTTGAGAGAATAGCAAGGATGCTATTGCAACTTTGTTGTGCATTGGATAATTTAATTTATTATACTTATGTGACATAGTGCCTGGAACTAATTTTTGTGCAAAGAAAGACTTCCATGTGTACAGTGTTTGTGCTGAAAAAATGGAAACAAAGCAAAAAGATTAAATGAATGAGGTTTGATGACTAGTTTCCAATTAAAATATCTCCTCCTCTTTCCTATAGTACCACTGTGAAGCAAATCTGACATATAAAAAAGATCAAATCCTGTTTCTAATCTTGTGAGAAAAATGCCTTTGCCCACTACCAAGCATTTTAAAATTCATTTGTCCTTTTATTATAGACCAAAAAAATAGAGGAGTGAACTGGAGGATAAACTTGCTTATGTCAGACAGAAACAGCAAAAAAAAGACACAGAAGGAGGGATTTAAGAAGGGCATAGGTTCAGGAAAAAACAAAAAAAAAATAGAAGAAAAAAACCCCCCAAGCAAATGATATAAAAAAAAGCATAAGAGAAAAAAAAAGGAAGCAGCATAGGACATTACACCTAGGCATTTTATTCAAGGCTCTGGTTATATTCAATGGAGAGAAGCACACGTTTTTAGGGATACTGTATGTTGCTGATTAATTTGGACAAGAGAATCTTATTCTTATAATCTTAATCTCTACAGAATTCCAGGTAAGAAATCACTGCCGGAAGATAAGGGAGAGCTTTTCTTGTTAGATATATCCGTTTAATACATAGACATGGTTTTCAAAAAAATTGAGCTCAAAAATAAGAGTTGAAGAAATAAATGTACTTCTCAGTGTATTTAAGGAGTTGTCATGATAAGCTACATTGACTGAAAAGACATAAGATAAAGGGTCTGGTGTTCTCCTAAGGGTGTTAAGAAGGCCACCTTTGTGCTGCTGGTCTAGAATAGAATAGTTTCAATTTTTATGTCAAGTGCTATTGAAGTTACAAGCTGTCATTTTTTTTTCAGTAGAAAAGGTTGTTTATGCAAGATTGTTTGAACTACTCCAATACCTTTTTCCTCCCCAAATTCAATACAAAGAAATGAGATAAAGTTTCAAACAAAATACTTTAAATGGTGCACATGTAAATCAATTTTGTTCTTTAGTAGAGTGGTATCTTGAGTTTTCTCAGCTCTAGATGTATTTCCTCATCCATTCTCCTCCCCTCAATACTTTTACTCTTTTGATGTTCTCATGGCTAGATCCCCAAGGCTCTTCACTGACAAATTAGAAATGTGAAGATCATGTAAGAATCTCAAAAAGATTAGCACTTGTGATGAAAAGTCAGTTTACATTAATATCCAGTGGAAGACTCTAAGCTTTAAGGTTCTTGTTTATTTGAACACAGGTTCAAACCTTAGCCAGCTGCTAGATGTCCACTCAGCTGCTTTCACTCCTCTTCCTCAACAGGACGTGAGGGAAAAGTAAAGGAAAAAGCTCATGTGTTGAGACAGAGACAGGGAGATCTCTTCCCAGTTAATGTCAAGGACTAAACAAACTCGACTTGAGGAAACTTGTTTTAATTTATTGCCAAACAAAACCAGATATGGATCGAGGGGAAAAAAAAAAAAAAAGAAAGAAAGACTAATACAGAAACAACACATTTCCCCTGCATCCCTCTTCTTCCCAGGCTCCACTTCATTCCAACATTCCTGACTCCTCTACTTCCCCTCCCTTAGCAGCGCAGGGGAATTGGGAGTGCGGAATGGAGGGCTATGGTCAGTCCATAACAGCTCCTCTCTGCTGCTCTTTCCTTCTCACACTCTTCCCCAGCTCCAGCCTGGGTCCTTCCCAGCCCTTCAGAATAAGCTTGCCCATATATGAGCTCTCCATGGGCTGCAGCTTCCCTCCGGGCATGTCCACCCGCCTCACCAGGGTCACCCTCCGTCCCGCTCCCGCTCTC
>WBMZ01013498.1:0-104509 GCA_013400975.1 Atrichornis clamosus | reverse complement strand
CCACGTGACAGGCGGGAAATGTTACTGCTGTTGTTATTGTTTGTTCTACTGTGTTACAGATATACCTTTAGTAAAGAACTGTTATTCCTTTTCCCCCATTTGTGCTCAGAAAGCCTCATAATTTCCAGAGGTACACTGATTTGGGGGAAGGGGTAATTTCTCCCCTTCCAGGAAGGTTCCCACCTTCCTTGGCAGATATCTGTCTTTTAAACTAAGACACTGAACAAGACAAAAACCAAAAGCAACCAGAAATCCCATCCACTAATTAATACCTGTAAAGGCATTCATTAGGTTCGGGTTATTCAAAGTAAGTATTCCAATGCCGTTGTCTTCTTTGGAAAGGTTGATGGATCCACCAGTAAACTGCTGAAGTTTCTTCTTTATCAATTCTTCCTCATAGCCATGAGTGCTATTGTACAGTGACAACTTCCTCTGCTGTAGTATCCTTTTCTTTGTAGTCTGAAGTAAGTTCTTCCACAGAGGAAGGGCCATTTCTGGAAATACAGGGGGTGGGGGGAAAAAAATAATCAGGAAATTTCCTTTGAAATCCACTTCAGTCCTCTGACAAAGAGGGAAGTATCACAGCAGAAATTAATATAAAGGTGATGGAATCATAACATTTGACAGAAATCACTGCGGACTGTATTTGCAAAATTCTTAGTTTGAATCTACGCCCACAAAGTTAACAGAAGGAGTTTCATGATATGATTTTAGTAGTTATGTCAGATATTAGCACCTTTTAAAATATTATCTTGTAAAAATGACCCAAAAAATATTTGTGTGCAGAACATATAAGAGGCTTAAGAACTATAGTAAGACTCTTAAGTTTTTCATTAGACCAATTTAGTCTGTATTCATCTTCCAAACCCTCCCTCATCCCTCCTCCTAAAAAAATACCAAAAGCCCCAAACATCATACCTATGATGGAGAAAAAATCCTATCAAATGCCATAGTTTTCAAGACTTGGACCTCCTGCTTTTCTGTAAGTAACTATAAGAGCAACACCTTCCTGAGAGAAATACTAGAAGAACATAACAATTACGAATTGAAGATCATTCCTATATTTAAGTGTCTTACCCGTCACCTAATTCCATTAGCACAGTTATCACACTCCATCCTAAAACTAATTATTCTGCCTAGCCCTGGAAAGTTATGTGCTTTTCCCAGTCATCCCAGTAGCACTTTGAGTTGATCTCACTTGGGCACAGAGCACCAGGTCCTGTGCAGTACTCCGAAGGATATAAAATACACAACAGTATCACGCATTGAGCACCACACTTGTCTTTTATACAGGCACATAATAATCGTAAACTATTTCTATGTATGAGTATATCCATGGCTTATTCCTCTGCTATATCCACTCTACAATGTATGACTGTATCTCAAGAAATAAAGAGAAAGTAATTATCAAATATTATTCTTGATCTACATCTCTGCCTTATTTTATTTACTTTGGAAAAGGATCTTCTGGAGAAAGTGGTTTACAAGTGATTTAAAAGCAATCGGGCAAAGTTGAACTGGAAACAGCTGGTCTGAAAACAGTCATCTTAGAAGCCAATGAGAGTGGGAATCAAAAGAACCCCCACAGGATATGTAAGAAGGCTTGATATTTTGCAATTTGCTAGAGTAGTCCTACATTTTCCCCAACACCCTTTTGAATGGACTCAGCCATTAAGAATACATGGTAGATGCTCTTTTTTTTTGATAAATGGGAAAAGACCTTCTTTGCTTCTTAATCATATATGGCAGAAACAAGATTCTTTCGAAACTGGCAAGTATATCTTGGAAAGTTTTTCTACGGTGAACTCAGAACACAAACACATTCACTGACACAGAATTTGGTGACCTCTATACTTTATGCTTTGTTCAGGGCATGTTATAGTTTACAGATGCAACATTTTTGAAAACATTTATTATATACACGTGAACAAGCAAATGTACATTAAAAAACACACACAATTATCTTCTAATGAGAAAAGTGAACAGTCCTGTCAGGTGAACACTTACCTTGTCCCTGGTTGCATCATCCTACACTAAATTGAAAATGCTTCTACTGGTGCAGGTATAATCCTCACCCAAATGGAGGAGAAATCTGCAGAACAGCTACGCTACGGGATGTAAAGGAATATGCAGGAATACCAGGCACTCGTGAAGAGCCACCTACGCCAGTAGATTCGTACCTGTCCTGCCAAATTGCACCCACCAATGCAACACAATTTCACAAGTTCAACACAAAGAAACTAGTAAGGCTTACACAAATCCATGCATTATAAGGTCATCTACATTGGAATAGGTAAAGGGAAGATTTTCTTAACATCTGTTGAGAAACAAGGCTTTAATCTGTCACAATCAACTTTTCCAAAGTGTAAACTAATAAAACTAATTAAATTATTACAGTTAAAATCCAACTGAATAGAAGATTCTTTACTTCATAAAAAACATTCCCCAACTGCTGCTGCACCCAAACACTCATCTATGCACATTCTAATAAAGTCTGCAGCACTTCAGCTACCACCTTTTAGAGGTTTTAAAATTTTATTTAAAGAGTTAAAATGGGTTTCCAAAGCTCATTTCTCAACTAATTGATTCTTTTTATATTCAGGCTCTCAGAAGAGAAACAGCCTTCCCTTTTCTCTAAAACCTCAGTAGTCATTCCTCAGCATATATTGATGCAGTAAAACTTTCCATCCAGCTACTGGTTTTTGCTCAGGAGAGAACAAACATTAAATACATGGATAGTGCAGGCTTTCCTTGCAAAGTGTAGCTTGAACAACCAGCTCCAAATTTTTAATGAATACAAAGCGTCCCCAATTCTCATAAGAAAACGGATTAGCTGAAATTCTCTAGCGAGCCCAAATGACTGTCTTGAAAGCAAAAAAAAAAGGCTGTTCTGTTAACCTAACCCCTTGCCGACTTAATTTTTTTTGATGACTTTTATACACTCCTAAATTTCTCACAAGAAATATACTGAACAAAACAGACTTAAGATATGGAAATTTTATTCCAATGAAAAAAGATTCTGTCATTTTCAACTGTGTGGTTATATGCATTTACAGCTCTTTAATATTATCTCTATGGTAATAAAGAGCATCACCAAGTGCGGGATTAGAAAACAAATTGGACACCACTGCCTGCTGATCATGACTCATGATTAATGACTCATGCAAGCTATAATCTTTGAATTATTTTCTTCAAAACCATCTCCCACAGTACCAGACAGTACTCAATACTTTTTTAATAAAAATAAGATTGTTTTAACAGCTCAGTCTGACTGAGCTGACCGGTCAGGAAAAGCATGATATTTAAGCTAGAGATCTCTCAGTCTAAAGGGATTTCTGCTGATATCCGACAAACCACCCAAAACTTCAATCAGTACGGAGCACTCACAATCCATTGCATGACTGAGATTGATAATTTTTGTCTTTTAAGTGAAAGCAGTGAGGGAGATCCACTGCAGAAAAACTTACAATGTTGTAGGACCAGCCAAGAGATATTTATTAACACTAAAATTTTCAGATTTCCAGTTTAACATAATCACATCTTTTTATACATACTTCTAGAAATGGAGTCTTAGGTTAATTTTAAAAAGTCAGTGTTATGCCCATTAACATCTGTAGCAAAGATAGCTTAAGCACAATTCCTACAATGAAAAAAAAATCTGACAGCATAGGAATAACAGTGGTCAATTAGCATCTCTCAAATGTTTTAAGTGCTACAGCTTTACATATCACTAGTGACAACTAAGACATAAGCCAATAGTATGGACATTAATAGCTGTTCATTCCACAGTTATTGTACCTCTTACATAAAACAGTTCGAATCCCATTTGGCACTCAAGTGATTTTGTAAGACCCTTGCCTGTGGGCTAGCAGACTGTGGGTTCACAGGAATACATACAGAATGCCAGCACTTCTGTACAAAGCAATGACACACATTATGCAAGAGCAGTACATGTTTCTACATGCAGACACTCACAGTCTATGTATTTCTGTGTATGTATATGTATCAGAGGCCTTCCCACAGCCTCTGGTAACTGTCTAGTTAAAATTCAGGCCTCACAATGTTAACACAAAAACAGTACTAAGAGGGGTAACACCAACATCAATATTCCCTAACTGAGTAGGTTCTTTGGGAAATTAGGAAGCCCTAACTCTTGAACAACCATACTTGTCCTTGCTATTTACCACTGCTCTGTTGCAACCCCAATTTTTCTCATAAAACACGCGGTATCAAACAGCAACCTCCAGCAATGTTGTCAGTTGCAACGGTCACTGAATATAAAGGCAGCTGGCCAGAGCAGTGGGTAAGGGCCATAGGCTGGGTAGAAGATGGGTAGAAGAACTAAGACAAACCACAGAACTGAATCTTGGGAGATGCATGTTCAAACAAGAAACACTGCACTACACAGCAAGTTAAACCAACAAGTTAAAATACATGAGCAGGAAAAATTCCAGTTCAAGAAAGTGCCTGAATTATTGACACAAGTCAGGGAAAAAGAAAATGGGGGAAAAAGATGCAGGGATGTGTTTTCAACACATAAGGGAAATAAGCATGCCCTCTCATGTGGGGCCGGTTGTGACAGGTATGATGTGCAGATATAGATACTAAAAAATACAAACCATCAGCTGAATTTCTGGGTTTGGATGAAGGTATACTGAGATAGAGTAACAGAAATACAGGCATTTAAGAGACAAAATCAACAAAATAAATCTCAGGGAGGAAAAATATTCAAATAGCATTAAAAAAACCAAACAGAAAGGCACTTTTGTGACACCGCTAAACGTATCAAGGGCACTTGATCAAGAAGAACAAGAGAACTTGACTTGATGAAGACCCTGCAATTTCAGTGACAAGCTCAGAAATGCAAAGACAGGGAAGAAGGGTTAGCAGATGTGAACTGAGGATGATGATGAGATGATTCACAATTCAACCCTGTGTGGGTGTCTTACCAGTCACTTTAGAAGGTATTCTCTGTACTAAGGAGCAGTGACTGTCAGATGCTTCAACACGTTCCTGCAGCAACTAATGAATGGAAAGCACGTGGTGGCCCAGTACTGACATCTGGCACAATTGATCCTACAGCATGAATGCAGATGAAAAAGCAGAGTGACAGAGCAACAAAGCATGAAAATAGTCCATTTGTACAAAAAAAAAACCAACGTAGGTTGAAAATGAATGAAAATAACAACTGACTCTAATCTGGGACAGCAGGTTGGTGGGTGATTATGGAGGTGGAGGGGAAGAAAATAAATTCTCATGTTGGACAAAGACAAGAGATTCAAAAACAAAAGGGGGCCAACTTGGTCTCACAGGGGAGTCACTGAACCCTGCCTTCAGACACAAGGAAGGTGTAGTAGGGAGCACTCATGCAGGACTCCTCTGTTGTCAGTTGCTTGTCACCACCTCTCACCTGAAGGTTACCAAGTCCTCTATCTACCTCATCTGCTTATACATCTCTACTTTCCTTCCATGATGTATGGGTTAGGTTAACTTAAACCACCTTGCCCAACAGGTTTTCCCACTCTAATCATTACCAGATGAAGCAACATGACGGCAGTCACCCCTCCAGCCGACTTTCCTGTGGCTGAAAGCAAGTAGTGAGCAAATCTTAAGTATACTAATGGATTAGTTGCAGAAAACCTAATGACAAAACATAATTTACAAAAACAGAAACTAAACAAAGCTGGGGAGCTGGGGAAATTCTGCCTCCCCACATAGGGGACTGATCCTCCACACCTTTCTCAAAATGTCATGGCTCTCAAATTTGCTGAGCCCTGCTCAAATTTGTAGTACATTGTCTCTGGAATGTGCACAATAGACAAATTAGATGGGATCAACAAACCCTCCAGTTCAGCAAAAAGTTACTTATGAAGCCTTATGACTCCTCTAAAAACAGGCTTGAGAAGTAGCTGGTATTATACAGGTCAATTTTTTAGTCTCTGTACTACTGTTGAGGGAACAAGAGGTTTGGACCTCCTAGCTTCTAGATGTCAGCATTAGAAACAAAGTTTACCCATCCAGAAGCTGACTGAACAAGACATGAGACTACATCCAAATTAATTAACTTAAATGGCATCAAATAATGTACATGTGAAATAAAAATAAATTGGGGGAAAAAAACCCCAAATTTTAACACTGTAAGTAAAAACCCTTCTTGTCTGTGGTTTCAGTTTTAATCTGGTTTACTACTTATATCTCATTTCTGCTTTTATCTCTTTTTCTTTGTTGTTTTTATTGTTTCTGAGCAGCTCAATTCTGGGGATAGCAAGCTATAGTTTTCCAAATTATTTGTTCTTTGTTTAGTTTTGCATTTTTTAATGATCCCTGCAGGCTACAGTTTAGATATGAATTGTCTCTCTATCCCAAAACAATTACATTCCCTTTTAATCACGTTTTAATTATTTTGAAGACTAGTAAACAAATCACACAGAAACATACCAAGTCCACAGAAAAATAATGGCATTCAAGGATGCAAAACAGCTGACAAAATAAGCCTTTCCATAAATACAGATGACACTACCTAAAAACATTTGATTTTGATCACATGGTGAGTAAAAGATTCTGAGCTTCACAGCAGAAGGTGAGAGCAAGAACCCATTACCTTCTGCAAAAAGCGCTCAGGCCCCTTTATTTCTTAGTGCTTTGATCTGAAGAGGTTCTCTTCACACCTGTCATCAAAGGCCTCCTTATAACAGTGACAGAAAACTCTTTCAAGTTCGCTGTCTACTAAGTGTGTTTTAGAGGCCTTTAAAACAAGCAGATGCACAACTTCACATGCATGGAAACAACCGCAGCCAACTCACCATTTGCCTTTTAGTCACCAAATCCTAGACCATAAAAGCATAAATTCAATTCTAGCTGTAACCGCAAATACTGATGCTTTCCAATGATTAATTTGCCCTGAAAACTGTAAATAAGTTTTGCAGTCAAGAAGTGCTCTGAATTCCACTTAGTACCTTGTTCCTTACTACTGTTCTCCCCACCACCACTGCCATAAATGTTCTTGCTGAAGCAACAACAAATCCCAATGTCTGAATTGGCCATGAAGCAAAGATTCTCTTGTCTCCCTGTAAGAGCACTGGCAACCAGCAGAACCACATCAGAACTGCCTGTCTCCTGCTTCCAGGCTCTACACACCAAATTTTGGGAAGCAATGGCGATGCCGATTTACTCTAAGAAAATCAAGAGCTAGACAAGGCTAAGGTGATGAAATATGATTACCGTTTAATTAAAGTCCTTCAGGTGCACAACACGTCAAGAATGTCCACCGAAGATGCACACGTGACGTAGAGTAGTACAGCTTTTTATAAGTTTATCATATTAACATAACTAACAAGAACCTCCAATGAGGAACACAGATGATGAAGCAATTGACATGAACCTCCAATTAGCTCGTCCCTGTCCGAGACAGTATGTGTTATGAGAAAGTTTTCAGAAAGGTATTAACTGTTATGAGGAAAGTGTCTCGGGAAGGTGTTTGTTGTGTCTCTCTTCACCAACTGTTATGAGAAATGTCTCTTGAAGACATCTGTTGTTTATGAGAGAATATATTGGGATGGAGTCTTGTCCTTGGGTCTCAGAAGAAACTTTGACCAGGCATGGCCCTCAGGAATCTGTTTACTTAAAAGGAAAAATACTGAGGACCCGAAGTTAAGAAACTATAACTATATAGTAATATACGAGTACATATATACACGTATGAAGAATAAAAGGAAGAATCATTTAGGCACCAATGGCACCCTCCCTGCATGGTATCACCCTGGGAACAATGCGAAGATCGAGGGGCCGAAGGGTGGAAACTCCTTCCCCAACAGAGGTCTCTTGCTGCTGACTTTGACCGATGCCAAAATCTCAACCAGTGCGCTGCACCACTTCGTCTGACCTAGGAAAACTTTTCCAATTTTTTTTTTTTAACAAAATTACAAGGGAGGACTCTGTGCCGAGCAGGGCCGAAATGGGCGGCGACCGGCCGTTCCCAAAGCGAGACCCGAGGTGTCTGGGCTGAGGCCATGGGCGCTCCCAGCACATTCCCACGCAGACGCACCCCCGACCTCTCCAGCACCGGCGAGGCCGCTTCGCCTCTGCCCCGGGCACTCAGCGGCCCCGCGGGGACCAAGACGGACCCTGCCCGGGGCGCCGCGTCACCTCGGCAGCCCCGTTCCCCCGCAGCGGGCCCTCTTCCCCCCGAGGGCCGCGGGCGGGCCGAGGGAAGCGGAGCCCCGCGGCCGGCACTGACCTGGCCCCGGCGCCGGCGGAGCAGCGGAGGGCGGGCGGTGCTGCGGCGAAAGGGCCCCTCCGGGAACCGCCGCCGCGGCTTCTGGGCCGGGCCCGCAGCCGCCTGCCGTGCCCTGGCAGCGGCGGTGTCCGGGCAGCCCCGGGGCCGAGCAAAGGGGATTAAACTGAGCCCCCGGGAGCTGGGGCTGACTTGGGGCCGGCAGGAAAGGTCTCCGTTGCTCTACACCATATCCATGCACGGCTGAGCCCAAGCACCGAGAACTCTGCTTAAATGTAAGCAGTTTTGCCGCAGACGGGCTCGTTAGCTGCAAGGTTGCTAAATACGACATAAGCAGGTCGTTATTATTGTTGTTTCCTGCACCGGTAGTCTCCATCTCTAAAAACCAAGCCCTGTGTTTCTGTCCAAGTCAGTTTAATTACAGATGCTTGTTTCTCCCCTGTCTTAGAACAAGGTCTCGCCGCAGGTCGCTCAGATTGGGATACGAATCTCTGCCGGCACGATTCATTCAGCCTGGAGCGGTGGGGCCTCTGCTGTGCCTGGTGTTGCGCAGTAGGCAGGAGAGCTGGTAGTTCCCTGTCCACATTGCCACAAGGACTCAGGCTCCGCATGTTCACATACACCTATTTTACCTGGCAGCCTCAGTGGGAGCTCTTTCCAGCTGTCGTGTTCCCGGCCACTGTGCCTCCCCAGCTTCAGGTGCCCCTCACCTGCACCCAGCTCTGGCAGCTGGGCCAAAGTGCTGAGCCAGCTGCAAACCACCCTGGCAGCAAGCTGTAATTCTGTGTAAACTTGCATGGCATAAAATGGCACTGTCACACACAGCCCTGCCTTCGGTTTCCTTCCTGGGGAGAATAAATGCTGACACGCCAGCAGCCAGACCAAGGGAAATAAATTGTTTCGATGAAGATCACTCTGTGCTTTGCATATTCAAAGCAATATGCAAATACGAGCCGGTCTTTCTTTCTGTGTCCTTGTTAATATACATAAGATGACTGACTTTTAAGTATTTGTGGCATGGCTGAAAGATGTATCTGGAAATATATTGTCTTCACCTTTATTAAAGCTGTTTTTCAACCCAACTGTCAATACAAATGTCCCAAAGTTGGCCTAGTTTATTAAAAATTATGATTGAATATGTAGAGAATTTCAATTAATCATACATTTGGAAAAACAAAAGCTTTGGGTGCTGAGCAGATACTTTCAACTTTGTATTGTTAAGAGAATCGAGAATATGAAATATTCTAGTCCCAGGCGGTGCCATCTTTATACAACAGAACGATTCATTTCTTTATTACAACACTCCCAGTGTAAATAGAAATACTGCAACAGGCAGGCTTGCCACTTACTTTTCATCATGGGTTCACAAAGAATTTTTGCAATAGGATTCAGCCCTGCATTTGTTTCTGGAAAACCTCAGTACTGAGTTAAAGATCTGTGTAAAGCAGCTCCCACCACGTCCTGCTCCAAGGCTTTGTCCTCTTTTGGAGCGGAGCGATGCCCAGACACGTCCCCGTTCGGTCGGAAGCGGAGGAGGGCGATGGTGGCTGGAAACTCGTGATTTTCCAGGTGACATGTTGCCACCTAGCAGCGCTTGGTGGAAGTAGCACAAACCTGACCGGCAGGTCCATAAACTAGTTTGCCTCATTTTTGTTTTTATCGCCTTGTGTCATATAGGACATGGTGATAAGACTAGAATATACTCAGAGGTAGGAAAATGAAGAGGTGAATGGGATCATCTTCGAAAACAGACACTAAGGACCAGACAGGCTGTAACTTTCAGCAGGATGGTGACACTAGTCTCTGCATGTTTGACTGTACACTAAGAAGGAAAAAAAAAAGAAAATTAAAAAATGTACAATCCTGCAAAGTTGCTTATTCTTATTCATCCAAATAATTCCACTGACTTCAATAACATTTCTCCTTGCTTTGCTAAAGCAGTACTAGCCTAGGAGAGTCAGGTCTCCACCTGAATTATATAGGATGTGCCCATGCCCTCTCACCGACCCAGAAGCTGGTGACAATATACTGCCTAAAAGAGCAATGCTTCACTCTTGGATTCAAGGCTACCAGACTGAAATATTGAATTCCGATAGATACAGGGCTCCCGGGTGCTATTTTTACAAACTCCTTTCAGAGCCATGGAACAAATAGATGAGAGATCTGGGCTTAGATCTCAGGAATTATTGGATACTAACTGACACATAACCCCACAGTCAGTTCATAAAGGGTCCCTTGATTGTAATTTTTAGGAGGCAAATGTCATCAGCTCTGTGTGGAAGTGTGACAAGCTAAAGGGTGGTGTAGCATATACTCTAAAGACCAGACCCACAAAAAATTGCAAACACTTGTATTCTATTCCTAAATTTCTGAAATCTTTCTAAAATTTAGATTTCTGGATCCAAAATCATATTCAGTTTCTCCTTACGGCCTAACCCTGGAGGCTCCTAAATCCCATTGGTGCCTGACAGCTGTGATTCATGGGAAGAGACAATTTATATCAAGTTAGCTAACAAGACTACCACCCCAGCTGTCTCTCCTGTCCTGCCTGCAGATATCTGAAATACCCCTGAGCTGCTGCAGCTTTCTAAATGCAGCCCCGCATGCCAAGTTACATTTGGTTTGATTTTGTTAGGCAGGGGCTTGCTGGGGACAGGGCAGTCACCGTGTGTACCTCAGAACTGCAACCTTATCAGCACTTGTACGTCAGCCTGTCCTCCACTTCATGCATCAAAGTTGCCAGCCTGCAACACTGGGATTATTTCTCACACAGTATTCGGCCCCTGGGCCGAACACACCACAGTGTGTTGATTTTATGTTCTCTGTTCATGTTGCTCAAGGGTCTCCTTCTGCAGAGCTGACTCTGAGCTCCACCAAGGCATAGCTGAAACATTAGGTAAAGAAACACCCATCTCTGCAGCACAGCATGGGAAGTGCCACCCAGCTGGGCTGAATACCCTCTTCTGGCAAAGCAAACCAGCTCATTTCTCTGGGGAAGGTGCTCTGATCAGGAGGCTGTGTTCTCAGGAAGCTGAGGGAAAGGAGCCCTGGCCCCTAGGCTGAAAGCTGTTTCTCTTGGTATAGCATAATGAAATATTCATCAAGCTAGAGAGCACGGCCACAGTTTGGTATTTGCTCACACTCTCAGTGACCCAGCAAATATTGATGTATTTAAACATTAATAGCTACTTAAGTTATTGTATGACTCTGTGATCTCAGAAGGTCTTTTCCAGCCTAAACTGTTCCATGTTTCTATGCCATATAGAGCAGTTTGAACAGGTAGGGTAAAATGAGTTCTTCCTCTGCAAGGTCCTCTGTCTGGTAGCAGTTCATCACGGGAAGAGTGGCCTCAGTCCAGCCAAAAGGGCCCTCAAGCCCCTGCCACATGCTCTAACCTTTCGCTTTACCAACTCTGTCATTTGAGTAGACATTAATTTTTTGACAGAAAATATATACAGTACAAAAATATGCTTCTGTGTGTGGCTTACCTTCCTACACAAGATAAGATCTGATTTCACAAGACAAAGTTCCAGTGAGAGGTGGTGGTCCCACACTACTTCCTCCTCCTTCCTGGGAATGGGAACCAAGGGTGAGCCAGCTGAGCTCATCAAACTGGCAGGAAACTGTTTTAGCACAACAACTAGTTTCTGTTTTGATTCCAGGGCTAAGGAACTGAAGCAGCCTGGCTTGCTGCTGTGGAAGCCTGAGGGACATGAAAAGGTGGAAGAAACTGGAGGAGAAAGACCATCCTGTTTTAGCAGCATTGAGTTATCAAATGGCCTCAGTTGTATTATTAGTTCTGACTCTCCCAGTGGCACTCAGGGCTTTGCTGATTTGGGGAGAGGGAGCAGGTTAGAAATACATGGCCCAGGCCAAAGCTGGGAGGTGCATGAGTGGGTGCCCCTCTTTTGAGGGGACAGCCAGCCACTGGTACAGGCTAATTCTACTGGAAAACTCCACCCTAAATGTCTTTGAAAATGTGGCTTTCTTTCCTTTCACTTCCTTAGGTCTCTGTTGCCACTCTGTTCTGTAAAACTTTCAGGAAAAAAAAAAAAATCAAGCCTTTTCCTCCAAGAGCATTTGAATCACACGGAAGTAGGCCAGGTGATAATTGCACAGCACATTGTAGTGCTGCTTAAATGTCAGATGTTAATTAAAGCTTTTCATGAAAATGGGTCATTAATTAGGGCAAATGCAGCCATTCTTTATGGATTCTAACTAACCAGTGAGTAAAAGCATTATTTCAACATTGATATTGAAACTGTTAGTTTTTATTTGTCTGAGTGTGTTATTGAAAGAAAAACAATTGAAAAAATTATAACTCCTTGAACTTACTGTTCTTTCTTTTAAAGACAGTTTTAAGTAAGTATTTTGGCACAAGAATATTCACGCACACACAGATTGCAATAGGAACATTTTAGTATTAGGTCCAGATGTCTCTAGCAGTTGTATAAGCTTGGTAGGAATGCTTAAATGCTGTAGATATTAAAATACAGCTCTGACCTGCAAAAGCAGCCTGTTGTGGCACTTCACTCATGTCTTTCTGTTCTTAAGAAAATGGCACTATCTACATGGAGAATGTTACACAGACACTAAAACGTTTGCTAAATCAGGGCCAAGAAGTAAGGCGTGTGCTTCCTTTGAAACTTTTCTGTGTATTATTAGGGAGAATCATAATATTGATAAAGGATCTAAGTGTTCCAGACTCAAGATATATATATCCAAGCCTTGCAGCTTAACCATCTTGCTTTTTTGTCTCTTTGGCCTGGATTCAGCAAAGCAATTAAGCCCCTAAATAGCCCCATTGATTTCAGTGACACATAAGCAGTTGGTTGAATTAGGTCCACTCTGCCTGCCAAACCGCATTCCTTCTTGCCTCCTAGTGTACTAGAGATTTTGGAAGAGCAGTTCCAGTTATTATCAGTAGCTGTAACATGAAATGATGGTAGATGTTGGCACTTCTATGCCTAGATACCTCTGCAGGAGGTCCTCCTACAAGAAACTATGCAGAGGTCTGGCTGAAGATTTCAGTCTTTCACGGCAGCATTGCCACATTTCCACGAGGCATGTGGCTGAGCACACTGCTGCAGACACCATCCATCACATCCATGGCAAGGTCTTCATCCTCGGAGCAGCCACATCTCTGCAGCTGTAGCAGAGACAAGCCCCTGGTTCAGAACTGCCCTCTTGAAATCTGGCCATTGGAAAGAGTCCCCTGTAACTGCCATGCCAGAGAGGCAACTATTGTGCACTGAGACCAGGAGGTGGCGGGGGCACAAGTCCTGCAGCCAGGATGGGCACTGGGGCATGGGTGGGTGACAGGCTGCCCACTAGATTCCCAGCTCCTGTTCCTACAGTCGCTGGTCACAGAAACACTAAACTGATGTTGGTTTTGTTTAATACATTGTTCTAGTTCCCCTTTTCACATGAAGAGATAGTGGTTCCGGGTAAAATGGAAGATGCTGTGATGTGATGTGACAATTGTTGCTAAATGAGAAGAACTGGAATATTTTTAGGTACCTCCTTTTTAAGGTAGCATTTTCCCCTGCTCTCATCTGCCATTTTGTTTCTCTTTGATCTTTCCTGGTCATCACTATTTTTTGCTCATGATATTTTTCTAGTTCACATTTTACAGAGAAAGGAGAAATTGTGAGAATTAAGTGGTGGCAGGAGCTGCAGAGTATTCCTCTTTAAAAGCAGGGATGGTTTTATTTTTCTCAAGTATGTGTTACATAAGTGTATCACTTCCACAGCTGAAATATTTCAAAAGATGGATAATGAGGTTGTCAGCTGTATCGGGGCAGAGCTTCGTCCTGAATCCGATGGCTCTGGGTTCACAGGGCTACTGGGCTTTATATGGGAAAGCTGACCAGCTTAGAGCTTATCTTGTAGTAGCCAACACTAAATAGAAACACAAAGCATGTGAAAATACTGTAATGGTAAAAGAAGTAATTAAAAAAAGAAACTTCTGACTGTCACAGTTTCAAAATGTACTACTTTTGTGGTTTAATTTAAAGCTAAAAGCAAATGCAGAGAGATTTGGAAGCAAAATAAACCTCTAGAGATTTTTGTTGTGTGCTGATGCTTCCTTTCCTGGCCCATTTCCCTCTGTCAACAGAAGGTAATGGACAAACAGCATACAAAAAACCTCAGTTAAGTGCTTGGGTTCTTTTAAATAAATAAATACAGCCTAAAGTAACACCTGACATAAATAGCACTGGAATATTAGTATCTGTGAGTTGCCTTATCATTTACTCTATGTTTTCATTAGTGGTGCAATCAAATCTTATTTTAATTAACCTGATCTAGATAGGTGCATGTTGCCAGCTGAAGAAACAGGGGTGCAAAATCCCTGGATTATCAAAGGTAAGCAGGGGACAGCAGGCTGGAGTCAGCATAAGTGTAAATTTATATGATCTGTGTCCCTGAGGCAGGGCTGCTCCTGCTTGCATTAGCTGCGCATAATCCAGTTGTACAGTCAGACAGCTTTATTTCAGGATGCTGCTGCAGAGTACATCTGAAAATATGACCAGCCTACCCTGACAAGAAATAGCACAAAGAAATGAACACGTAATTGATTTTATCATCTCTCTTACCAACTTTCAGATACATGTGAATAAAATAGTATTTGAAATATTAACAAAAAGCCTGAATCTTTACAGAATGCCTTTCTGTCTATCTGGTGCTTCAATAACGTGTACTTCCCAGCAATACACCAAGAAAACAAATGTTACAAGCTTTTAACTGCTGAATCAAGTGGATTAATCACAGTCAATAATTTATCTAATGCAGACAAATTTAGTTTTCTATTCCTATAAAGCAGATGATGAGGTACCATGTCATCATTTCCAGAGAGGCTTAGGTTTTCTGTTGGTCTTCCATTTACACTTGTTAGCCAGCAGGCATCAGTCAGCTCAGAGGGCAGCTGGCCCACATGCATCTGTGTGTGTGTGTGTGTGTGTGTGTGTGTGTGTGTTAAAGGGGAGCCTCCTGCCTTTCCCTCTACCTCCCCTTCCCCTTCACAGAATGATGGATGGATGACTAGACAGACATCCCCTGTGGTGTATTTTCTAACACTGAGTACTGGTATTACTGTTCATCAAACATGATCAGATATTTGTGGCCATATGGTGTGCTATGCAGTATTCCATTCTCTGTTTCTCACCCAAGCAGGAAGGGATGGGTAGGAAGCATAATCACATATTAAAAGAAAATAGCAGAAATTAATCTCTCTAGAGACTCAGCACAAAGATGCTGCTTGGGTTAGTAGCCTCATCTCAAGCCCTAGGTGGTTAAAATCCTGCCTGGGGACCTGGCACCCAACCTGCCTGCAACTGTTTGGGAGTCTCAGAACAGCTCCTGTGCTCCAGGTGTCATTGAGGAAGGATGAGACAGGCTCTGTCTGCCATGTGCCAGGTCACAGAGCAAGGTCAGAGTCCCCTGTAAGTCGCATTAGCGCTCACATGTATTTGTGCCGCTCCACAGCACTTCCGTCTCTTCCTGTACTGCTCTCTGCTGCATCTGAGCTGTTTGTCGAACAGCTCAAACAACACATCCTTACCAAGTAGAAGAGAGGCCAAAGTACCACCAGAAACACATGTGATACAGGTCTTTGAGAGGAAGGTGGAAAAAAAATTCCACCAAAAATGCAGTGGTGGCTGACTGATCCCATCTCTTGGTGGGCTCCAGTGCAGCTGCCTGGTGGATCCTTGCAGTGGTGCCTGGCTCCAGCTACCACCCTGACTCAGACTGATGGCTGAGCCACTGCTTCTCACAAAGATTTCTCATAAGAGATAAAGGCTTTTTCTATGCTGTAACTAAAAATCTGTCCTGTGGTAACTTGTAAAGCCTTTGTCAATACGAGATATTAATGTGAATAAGCTCTTCCATACTAGAAAATAAAATAGCCTGGGAACATATATTTCAAGACACCCTCTTTCAGGAGTCTTCTTTTGTCAAACATGACAAAAAGTAGAAAACACTAGAAGTGATTTTCCAAATTTTTCTCTGTATTAGCTGCCATGTGAGCTCATTCCTTTTCATACTGTACCCTGCCAACTCATACCAGGGACTGTTCAGGCCCCTGATATATTACTGTGCCTCATATTGCTTTTGAAGTGGAATCAATACCAGTTCAGACAGCACTAAGATTCCATTAATGTACTAAATTGTAATGTATATTTAGGGCTGTAGGGAGGGAGAAGACAACAGACTACAGCAAGACCAGCATTCATTACCTCCTGTGCTTCAGGCCCAGGAGACTCAGTATTAGACTGACTGGACAGTTTTTTCATGTAAGCAAAAAAACTAAGGAGATGTAATTTCCTTTGGATTCGTGCCTACCTGATGGATCATCTAACTCCTTTGGAACAACCCAGTATTCTCCACAGGGCACTCCAAGGCAGAGGCAGCACATCCCAGCATACCTGCTGGCTGGCTCATGGTGCAGTGGGCAACCACTGTGGAAAGAGGGAGTAATAGTTGTTTTGCTTAACTTTCCCTGGAAGGAGAACTCATTTTAGTCCACTAAGTTGATTTACCTGAAACTACCAGGAATCTGAATATCTTTGAGACCTGGAGACCTCTGTCAGTCTTGACTGACATAAAACAAGGGGTTCAGAAACTGTAAAGGGAGTTACTGATGTGCAGACAGCACAATTCCATAAAACTAATTTTCAGGATAAAAAGCATAGTAAAAAATGGGATGTTCACACATTCATTGTGCTTCTTATGTGGAATCTTCAGAGCAATTATAAGAATTTGGATCAAATTTTTGAGAGTGCTAAAGGAGTAAATTGAACTTTAAAAATGGATATTCTCACACAAGGAATGTGGCCCATTAACACCTCTCAGCACATGTTGGGTTGGACTGCAGACTTGTGTTCTTTGTATGCTGGCCTGAAGTGACCACTAATTGTGGTGGAAGGAGTAGAGACACTGCAGTAATAGCATTTGCCCACATTGGATAGCAATGCTGCTGCAGTTTCAGTAGTACCCTTCTAGGTACTACTATCATTCCTAATCCAAGCCTCTTCCATCCTGTTGTTACAAGGGTTTGTGTGTTCAGGTCTGAATCCATGTTTTGATTTGGACGACAAATAGCACGTCCAAGACGGATAAGTTCTCTGATCTAGTTCATTGCATGACTATACAAACAGTTGTGCCAGGCACAATGAAGGGGAAAAATATGGTGGAAGAACAAGATGCCATGGTGAAAAGGAAGAAGTGGTCACTTCAGCAAGCATTGCCACAGTGTAAACATCCAAGGAGCCATAACCCAGGCTGTAGCAGAAACTAGTAATTCTGATCATTATTGCAACAAGCATTATCTTCTGCTTCAAAAAGGTGTAGAAACACTAGCCCTTCTTGGCAGCTTTTCAGTCCCTTAAAAAATAAAGTTTCAGCAATAATGTAATACGTCTGTTACAATGACACGACACAGCCAAGGCATACATCAGAGCTATCGTAACAGCTTTTTCAACAGAGTAAATATAAAATCACAAAATCATAGAATTAACTAGGTTGGAAAGGACCTTTCAGATCGTCAAGTCCAACCTATGACCTAACACCACCTTATCAACTAAAACATGGCACTGAATGCCACATCCAGTAATTTTTAAGCACTTCCAGTAACAGTGACTCCACCACCTCCTTGGGCAAAATTTCCTGCTTTCACTGTTCTCCAGTATATTAAAGTCTTTTTGACATTTCATCTGCATTGTCCTGTGCTCTGAGATCCCTTTCCAGATGCACTCAGTCTGATACTTGGAGACTTGTAGCTCACAGCAATTCACATCAGGGAAAGCCTTCACTTTTTCCGGCACAGGCAGCATTTGGGGTAAAGATAGCTCCTCTGACACCACAATTACACACTTAAGGCCTCCACTGCATAATAGGACTGCACGCATACCTGTCACCTGCAAGCAGGGTGAGCTCAGAGAAGAAATTTATTGCTGGAACAGGTTCATCTGCCCAAGGTGTTCAGGACTCCCTGGCACACTTTCCAAGATATTATAGCTCATGTGATATGGGTAGTTTAAGGACTTTAGCTGCCTTTTCTGGCTCTCCCAGAAACAAAGTGACCATGTGGCAGCCTAAAACCCAGGAATAGTGTAGTTCTCCTCCCCTTGTAGTAATAATATTTATTTCTCTCCAAGGGGCTGCTTCTCTATTCTTGCCTTATTGAGTCAAAGCAGGAAGGAAAGGAGCAAGGCATTAATAACAATGGCAAGTTTATACAATGAAAGCAGAAGGGAAGTGTCAGGAGAGAAACAAAAAAGAAGAGAAGGGGAAGAGGAGGGGTGAGGTGTTGTGCACAGATTACTTACTTGGTCGCTCCAAGACCGGAGACAATGAAATCTATTTGCAAAGATGGTGTTGTCTGGTCAACACTTTTGGCATGAAGCAGAAGGATCCCTTGCCGTGGCCATGCTTTTTGTGCTCTCAGCTGCAGGACTTGTGCTGATAGGTAAATACTGTGTATGTCATATATCAATGCCCAAGTGTCGTCTCATCTGTGACAGCTGCATGACAGAGGTCGTAATCCATTTACTGAGGCTTGAGTGAGAAAACTGAGATTAATTTCTCTGGTATGTAACACTTCATGGTGACCCAGCTGGAGAAGAAACATAGATAGATAGATAGATAGATAGATAGATAAATAGATAGATATATGTGCCAACACATTATATTGGCCCAGTTTGACCTCACCATGCTCTTTGAAATATTGGCATATTTTGATAATCTTGAGGTACCTACTCAACGTAGCCTTGCCTCAGCATAAAACAGGAATGATAGTTTTAGCAGCAGGACCACCCTAGCCTGCGACCTCTCTAGAGTTAAGGATGGATGCTAAGAGCAGGCACAGAATTATTGTTCAAGCACATCCTTTAGCCTCAGATTCAGGTGTTGCAGTAATTTTTTAGAGGGAAATGCAATGAGTGGCTTTGCTTAGTCCCAAGCACTTGAAAATCACAGTGTGATTCACAGGAACATGTACCGTGTGACTCAGCCAACATGTGCCCCAGCACAGAGGTGAAATTGCCCTTTTTTACCCAGGAAGAGCCACAGCAGACTAGGTGTGCGCTTGCAGTGTGGCTGCCCACAGCTCACAGGGGGCAGAAATAGGCTGCAAGCTCTGGTGCTCATGCTATTATACAGGACAACCTGGGCCCTGGCTCTGTGACAATCATGGGGTTTGCTTTCAAACAAATAGTGGAGGAGCTGCTGGTCACCTCAGCATTTCTTCCAGATTAAACAATGTTATTAATCATTAGTAGTAATTATATGCACTCCCAAAGTAGCTGAGCGATTCTTCAGCAAAACAAAATGGAAATACAATAATAAACCAATTAAAATTTCCTTACATCAGGACGGAGGCATATAGTTCATCATAAGTGGCACTTTGTTGTTGTTAATGATAGAACTCCAGTGAAGATAACACAGCAGTCAATGTGCATTTTGGTTTGGCCTGGTATTCCCAGGACAGGCTTGGCTTCAAGAAGTAAATAGCATGAAGCCTTGCACCTGAAGCTTACCTCAGAGTGGACACTTCTGGAGGTGCAGCTTCTTGATAGGAAGAAACCTCAGCTCCTCATTTATTGCTGCCTTCACGCCTCTGTGAGGGATGGCCACCCTTTGTGCAGCGGAGATGCCAGAGCAGTTGCACTGACAGACAGTCCCTAGGGACTGGTGACAGTGAGCAGGTGAGGCAGGCAGCCCATGCCAGCAGCACTTGCCTGCACCAGGGGAGTCTCACAGAAACTGGGCTGAGGCTTGTGCATCACCTGTGCCTTGGCTCGGTTCTGTCATACTCATGCCTGCACCAGGAGGAGGTACAAGCTCCTACATGGCTCTCTGTACCAGCAGAAGAAAAGTCATGATGTGAACTGATGTGAACCAGTGAATACCATGTGTGAAATTCTTCTTGCTTTCAAGTGAGAAGGTAAACACCTGGTTTATAAGCACAGGAGTGGAGTGGGGAATTAACTGTGGGAATAAATGCCAAGAGTACCAGTGGAGTTTTTATCTCTTCACGTACATTTGACTCAAACACCTTCCAAACAAATTCTCAAATAACTGCTCTCAGTGTAGGCATAAGTGGATGAAATGCAGTGCTCTGTTTTGTCAGGTGGTCAGAAGAGGTGGTTTCCAGTCTGTCCTGGGCTCAGAGTTTATACATCAGTGTGTTGTACCAAGAGCATTCTTGAGTATGCTGTGTTACGGAAGGATAAAATCAAGCATTTTAGAGCATAGCACTCTGGGCAAAGAATGTATGATGAGATATTCTGAACTGCAGTCAATGGTGTCCCAAACTACAAACTGTGACTGTCCCAAAAAACCTACTTACAGCTGTAGCTGCCAGAACAGGACCTGCCAGCTGTTTCTCTGTAATCCAATAATCCAGTATCACCCCCGCAGCTGGCCTGCCTCCACTCACACCATCACAGACAGGCAGCAGAAGTTACATCACCATAATTATGAAATGACCTGGACACAGTCATCCAGTAGAAGCAGATATGTGTCCATCTTACTGGAGATACAGTATTCCAACACATGCTCCATGAAATGTGTTTTCAGCTGTCTTGCAGGAGACTGTTTCCCAGTCCAGCTGTGGGAAGGAATCAGCTGTCTGCTGGCCATGAACTGCTTTTCCAAGGTAATGTATAGAAGAGTTGACCAACTTTAATCAATAGCACAGGGAAACTGGCACTGTATAACCCTGGCAAAGTTGATTTTTATGAGCCATCGGCAAAATATCTATGGTTTGAGCACCTGGTTCCACCACCCTGACCTGATCTGCCTCAGCCCAGCCGTGGCATTTTCCTTAGTGATCCAGCTCCTCATGATACCTAGGTGTTTTGACCAGAGAAAGTGACCAAAAAGGCAATTTTCTAACATTTTTGTGCAGAACACCTCTACCTGTCATTTTAAGCTGAGATTTTCCAAGCTGCCATGTTGGGAGCAGTTCCCAGTCCCTCTGTGCCCTCAGCTGTATTCAGTTAATGGCCTGAGACTTCCACCAGTGCAGAGCAGCTACAAAATGCAGTTCATTGTTATGGACACTGTGTACCTGTGGTGCTGCAAAACAGCAGACTGATGGCTCTGACCAACGTGGTAATGAAATACATGGGAATCTATGTGGGAACAATGAGATAGTGTAAAAACTGTTGCCTATGGGCAGGGATTTTTGGGATAATTAAGGAAAAAATATCCTACAGTGGCAAGGACAGACGATATTTTAAAATTGCTCATCATAAAATTCAGTTATTGCTCTGCAGATCTATGCCAGGGAATACTCTATTCGCTTCCATTCAGTTACCAGGGAAATTAAATAGGAAGTTGTTACTATTTCAAGACTCAGAATGAAAAATAAAAGTGCTGGTTTGCTGCAGAACAGTGAGTTTGTTGTGACTTTCCAGGCCAGGCTTTTGAAATAGACTGAAAAGTGCATGTCTGTTTTTGTTTTTCGTGTCAAAAGCAGACTTAGGCTCTGATTTTCCAAGGAGGAAAAATTGTAGTGGAAATGTGTACCCCTTACCTTGTCTGCAGTATGAAGTGAAAGAAAAATGCCCAGATGCTGTTCAGCTCTGCCTTAGTTAAAGGTGTTGCAAAGACTTTTATGGCAGAAATACTTTTCTGCAGTTGAATTACTCCGTGCCCCTTTTGTAACACCTGGTTGTTACTCTGACAGCTACACACTGATACAGTGAAGTCTCCAAGAGAGGCTGAAAGCTACTCGCAAGGCTCAAAGATGTGCTGGGGCTGAAGAACCTGAGCTTCAAACAGTAATTTCTGTCATATGGGCCAAGAATATTCCCTTCCCTCTTTCCAGGAAATCTGTTTTCTTTTTCACTACAAACCTGAAAAAATCAAATGCATATTGATGCAGAGATCTGTCATTAAACAATGAGGATAAATGTGGAGAAACAGAGTTATTTGCTATATAGATTTATTGCTTCAAGTCCCTGCAGGAAAAGCAGTGGCAAGCAAAAACCTTTCCTAAGTTATATTTTGATAACTTCATAAAATTAATGACATGATATTACATCCTGATATTCCCTTGCAGTTTCACTGTAACTTCCTTGGTACTCTGCAATGGCACATTGAAAAATTCATCCTGTGCCATTGCTGCTCCAAGTCACAGGAGCGAGTGATTTCCTAGGTGGAGCTGTATCTTCATTGCATTGACAGCATATCAAATGTCAGAAGTCTTTGGTGAGTTCCGTTTAAATGAGTGCTGAGGGACGAGGGTAAGAAGGACGGGTTGTTTATCAGATACTGTTGAGGAGTGACTCCACTCAGCAGAGACATGCTGCCTTGGCTGACTCCAGCGATCAGTGGGGTAGCATGGAGTTAAATGGCATCACCAGCAGAGCACGAGTCCCTTGGAAAGAGTGTAGCCTCTCGGGAGAGCCAGGCACTGCCCTGTCACGCCATGCGCAGCAGGGCAGCTGGTGTACGCCAGGCACCACCGTACCTGGAGGTGCAGCACTGCTGCACCCTGAACTCATGTCAAAAGTGACACAAGTCATCTTCAAATGCTGCTTCAGACCTCTGCTGTTCTCCTTCCTCTCCCTGCCTGTAGCTACAAATGTAACACAAGGGTTTGTGCCTGTCAGCTTTGCAAAATATTTATCATAAACATCTCAAATTGTGATTCTTGCTAGAAATGCCACAAGGGGGAAGAATTGGGTTACTTACAGGGCAGCAGTCTCTTAAAACATTTGCTTTGTTCCGTCGAATTAAGACAGATTGCTCTACATACCCTTTTTTGGGAGAGGCAGGGAAGGAAAGAGGAGAAAGAATAGGGTGAAACTAATCCCTAAGATCCAAGGAAAATTCTGTCAAACAACTCTAGTTGTCTATCTAGGTGGGGTATACTGAAGTTTTGCATTGAATTGGTTCAAAAAGATAAGTCTGGCCCATGCCAAATCAATGCCTTTCAAAAGGGCTCTTAAGCAAACTGATTTTGGTTAAGCTTTCCATGAATCTGTTCAGCAATAGGTTTAACAGATTGCCCTGCTCTACACCTGACAGTACTTCCTCTGGCTGTAATAATAAATCACTGAAACCAGCCCCAGGAATGTTGTGCTGTGGCAGCACAGCTAGTTGAAGTGCCTGCAGGGCACTGGGTTTAATTCTTGCTTAAAAAACTGTTTTTCCTCATCACTGTAATGGAACCTAAGCACCTTGGTGGAAAATGGAAATCCCAGCCATCCATTTCAGGGTAATTTCAAGGAAGCAGCGCTTGCTTGGCCAGCAGAGTTGTGCCTTGTGCTAATACTGTACTCCAGAGAACATCCATATGACAATGTGGTGCTGGATTTTTACAGAAAAGAAGCAGAGGCCAGAACAACCTTCTGCTTCGGATTAGCGCATCGACTTTGCAACCACAAAGCCATAAGTGCCAGTAATGCATGTATAGATGTGCAAGCATTGTTATGCTTATGGATTGACATAATGAAGACATGCTTCCATGATGGTGTCATTTGGATGCTGTTAGATATGTGAGCAGTTCAACGAGACAGCGTAATGAAACACAGTGCAAATTGCTTTAAAATAACCTTGGATGTTCACAAACTTTTGCCTGAGTGGCTTGGAAAAAAGAGAAGCACTGAATTAGCATTCCTGGGAAATGAATAAACTGTTGCAGCCTGATCAGGAAGGCAAACATAACATTTTCTCTCTTCAGGAAGTAACGAAAACTGACTTCATACTGCAAAACATAGCGAGGGGTGTTTGTCATAAGTTAAAAATCAATGAACTCCAGCTGTTCCCCTGGTCCTGGAAGCTTCATTTTCAATGAAGAAATATTTTTTCTTGCAGTAACATTTCAGAAAACAGACTTCACTCTCAGTGACAGTGTAGAAAGTCAAATTGGATGGGCATAGCTTTCCAAACTGGTAGATAGGCTTTCTGATGAGCCCCTAAAAAAATTGCCAAATGAGAATTTTAGCCCAATGTTTGCAATTAGAAAATAATCAGAATGAGACTTTCCTCTTCTTTTGAACAGAGGTTCAGCCTCTATTTTGGAAGCTGTCTTCTGGTTTGCCAAGGAGCACTTTCTCTGCTGAAGTATGCAGAAGATGAACCAACCTTTGGCATGAACCAGACTAGCCTTTGGGCATCTATCTAGTAAAACATTTGCTTACCTAACCAAGAAAGTATCTCACTAACCAGAACAGATGGAACATACAGGATTTTAGTCTCTCCATCTTCCAGTCAAAATCTCCTTCTGCTTTATCATTCAAGAATGTTTTCTGGTTTAGTGTCTTTCCTCAGAGATGTCTTGCCTCATGCAGAGATTAAAGATGCTTTAAGCCCCCTTTGAACAGGAGGAATTGCCTTATTGGTAGAAGGCGTGTTAGAGGTCTGGATCTCCAGTTCTGCTGTTTATTCCATATGGACATTGCAATAAACCTGCATGATGGTGAGGAGAGGAAATTAAATGCAAACTGTGCACCCAGGCAGTCAGTCTGGCAGAACTCTATTTACTCTGGGAAAAATGTTTCACACACAGCCTATTTGGGTGAAAAAGAAATGATTTCATAGTTTCTGGAGTCCCTCATTCCTATTTATGCCAGTGTTTCCCAAGAAAAAATAAATCAAAATTCCAGTGGGATTTTTAAACTGGAGTTGGAACCAGCCAGCCAGCCATCAGAAGCAATCATGTCACTCCTGAGAGCAAGCACAGCAAGAAGTAGTGTGAGGGTGAATGGCTTCTGTGTCCAACTCTAGCAATGCCAGCACATGGGTGAATTTAGCTGAGAAACACAGTAGAAGAAATCAGCTTGTACTGCAGCAACTAAAAATCAAATTCACGAAGCAGTTTGGTTGCTAGCCGTTATTCACACATTGTGAGTAAATAATTGTGTCAACAGGAAAGAAGACAAGGAAAGTTGCGGTTAAGTCTCATTTTCATATTATTCTTTTAAGAAATGTAAAACCAGAATAATTTCTTAAGGAAAGTGATATTTCCTAAAATATTCCTGAGATTTCCCTCTATCTAGCATTTGTTCAAAGAATCCCCAACTGCAAATTCGAGCTGTGACTTCTCAGCAGTGCAATTCTTGTAGCTAATTAAAATGCAACTTTTCACAAGTTTTATCATCTTCTAATGGTGGAACAACCAAAGGATTAAAAGGTTTCACCTACAGTGCTGAATTTAGGTAGTGCATTATCTGTGTGAAATGGTAAGTAAGTTAAGTGCATTGATTTGCATGGTAAAGCTAATAAAAATGGGAGAGTTTTTTCCTCAGTCTCCTAAGACTCCACCTTTCTTGTAAAGCTAATCCTTGTCACAAGCTGCAGTAATAAGCAGTACTTGCCCACGAATATATTTTTCTGATGTCATGGATTTGGATTCAGTGATCCTGCTTTGGAACATGTTATTATAAGTGAGTTTAATTTAGATAAACTAATTAAAAAGACTATTTTTAAACTAGAACCAGTGCTCAATTAAATAAAAGCACAACAATTTTGCAACCAACATATGCACAAAATGTTCCAGAAAATTTTCCAGTGTACTTTTCTTAGAAAGTTTTAAGTAGGATTTTTAAAAATCTGAATATGCTATACAGCCTGGGTTTGATGGCTTTCCTTCATAGAAAAATTAAGCTACAAAAGATCAGTGGCCTTCTGTCAGTATTTCTGATAAATCATAGTATACTTAAGAAAATTCCAAGTCTGGAAGTATTCAAACACAACACAGAAGAAGACTCGTCTAATTGCAGATCATCTACCCTAATATCTCATTCAATGTGGCATGTATGCACGATGTCGAGACACACAGTCATGAAAAACATTTCGTGTAAGACAGCCCTGATTTCACCCAGGCTTTGAACACCCCCAGGGATAGGGCATCCACAACTTCTCTGGGCAACCTGTTCCAGTGTCACACAACCCTCAAAGTAAAGAATTTCTTCCTAGTATTTAATCTAACTCTACTCTTGGTTTGAAGCTATTCCCCCTTGTCATATCACTACATGCCCTTGTAAATAACCTCTCTCCATCTTTCCTGTAGGCCCCCTTTAGGTACTGAAAAGCTGCTATAAGGTCTCCCTGAAGCCTTCTCTTCTCCAGGCTGAATAACCCAAACTGCTCCAGCCCTCTGGTTATCTTTGTGGCACTCTTCTGGGCTTGTTTCATCAAGGCCACTTTCTTCTTATGTTGGGGGCCCCAGACCTGAACACAGTGCTCCAGGTGGAGTCTCAAAAGAGCAGAGTAGAGAGGGGAAATCACCTCCCTTGACCTACTGGTCATGGTGCTTTTGATGAGACATGATGAAAGAAATATAAAAGATCAGACCAAGTCTGTTAACCATATGATCTTGACTTCTTCGTAAACTAGAACTATTCACTGAAAATATCTTCAACACAATTCTGCAGAGTTTCTCATTAAGGAAGAAGAGATAAAAAACAGGTTAACAGACTGAAAAGCACTTTGCTAGGGAACAAACAAACAAACAAGCAAACAAACCAAAAGATTTAAATCATGAGAAAAAAGATGGCATGATTACATGGTGGCACTTGGTGAGGAAATTCATAGGGTTTGAATATCTCTAATTGTGTACATATAGTGTTACAATAACAGTGTCTGGAAAATGAAGCCAAACTAATTAATGTGAGAAATCAGGTATATACCTATAACCTGCCTTTGTGTATGTGCATGTGTGTGTGTATGTGTGCATACTTATATAAACCTAGCAACAATCTGAATGGTATGACAGATTCTCCATCACTCTGGTCTTTAGTTTCTTTGCAGAAGCCTGATCTAAACACGTTCCTTTCCATTCAGAAATGAATTATTGCACTCCATAGAGGTATAGCTGGATGAGGTGTAATTGCCTGTTGGTTTACAGGAAGCCAGATTTGAAGATTTAATTGTACTTTTAAATCACTGAAGCAACAAATTAGCACTGTAAGCAGGAGTATTAGCAACCATTATTCAAAAACCCAGTCCCAAGCAAAATATTCAGCCAGCATAAATGCTCATGTTTTGCAATGATGCCCCAAAACTTTTCTTGAAAACCCTCTGATATGGAAGATGGTGGTCACATGTTTAGAGACCCTCGGTTCCTCTGTGTTCAGCAAGATATTAACTCATGGATCTACCATCCTCTTTTTGGCAGTGTGCCTTTTTTCATGTGGCTGATTAAATAGCTTAGAGAGGCAGTGCGGACTGAGTCAGAGTCTGCCTGCTGCACAAGGCTGCATAAGCTTTTTACAAGAGTTGGTTTCTTATAGATTTTTTTGCACATATCGGTTCCATAAAGTAAAGTTACATGTGAAAATCACAAATGCAATTTGTAGAATTTAAACAGATTTTCCATTTAAATAGTCAAGGAGCAGAGACATGGGGAAAGGCCGAAAATAAAAATCAAAGGAGATAGGCTATAAACTACATCATCCTCAGTATATTACTAAACAATCCTGACCAAAGGGTCCTTCCTGCCTATTATCTTAATGTCTTGCAATAGCCACCGTAATCCTTAAGATTATAAATCTTTATTATATCTACGAAAGGGCTGACAGAGATGATGGACCCAAGAAGGCTGAAATGTGTAGGCAATGTGATTGCAAGTGCAGCAGCTGGCATCATCTAGAAATCCAGGCCATCATGTACTCTGATACCTGCTTGTGTCTTCAAATAGTGCCTCAGCACTGCTTTAGATTTGGCAGTGCTTCAGGGATCTGGTTTCATAGGAGTACCCAGAGTGTGATATCAGCATTTTAAAGAAGACTTTCGCAGGGTAGGAAATTAATGAAAGCCCAGGGCTGAAGCTGAATTTCAGTCACCGAGAGTAAAACCCAGCAGCCAGGAGATGGAGCAAGCTCAGAGCCTGCCCCTGTTTTCCTGACTGCTAGCTGTAATAGAAATACTAGTGAGGAAACTAATCCAGGCATTCAAGGCAGAAAAGAGCAATTTGGGTTGTGATGCAGCACAGGTACATAGTATAACTATCAAACTTCACTTGAGCTATTCCACCTTCACTGGGTCCCACTTATTTTTATATTTCATTTTGCAGAACACACAAGTTCACTATTATTTTGCAAACTTCATATGTCTCCTTTGAGGTCATTTTATTCAGGCAATGTAAATGTCATCTGCCAGTTGTAAGTATTATTATTTATGTGGAGCTGTCAAGGAGCGAGGGGCAAATGATGCACGCAGCTCACTTCTGTCTTAGCTCTCAGGAAAGGTCAGCTGAGCCTTTCAAAAAGGGCTCTCAAAGCCAATTCATCTTTCAAAATCCATTCTATAGAAACAGCACAAGAAAGCATGTGCTTTAAAGCCAGCCAAGGTGGGGCTGAAGTGGCTGGGGTTTTTTCTGTTGTCAAAAAGCTCCAGTAGAGACTGTTAGTGGTGCAGGAACCCAAGGCAGTCAGAGAATGGACAGAGCTGTAGTAACTGCATCCAGATGCATTTTGTTTGCTTTGGGAATTATGTTTTTTAGCCTTCTGTTTGACCTAACTTACATCTCAGCAAATTTCTTCCTCTGATGAACATCCCAACATATCCCCATTGCATCCTCCCTGAGCTGCTGGTACACGGACCCCATGACCTGGAGGGGAGCAGAGGAATACCAAAATGTACAGCTTACAGCTTACAGTGAGGGCAGATTTTGTCCTTGCAGACTTGGCAGAAGAATATGGAGTGTATGACTGAGAACACTAAGATTCAAGGCAAATTATGGCACTTAGATGTGGATAGACTGACTAGAAATTTTATAAGTGCAAAAAGGAAATGTCTTCATGGAGGTTTGGCTCAAATCCCAAAAATACTTAGGTGCCTAATTCCCAAGGAAGTCAATAGCAATCAAATGGTTAAATTTCCTGCCAGTTACATAAAAGAAGCCAAAAGAAATTACTTTAGCTCTCCTATAGGAATTGCTGATGCAGTACTCTGAAAATCTCTCCAAAGGGGTTAAGATTAAAGGAGGAAAGGCAGATTCCAGATGAATGCCATGAAAAACTTCTAGGTATCCAGAGATACTCTCTCCAGAACATCCCAGCCCAGAAATGCTCTGTTTCAAGCATGTTGAGTTCCAGATTATTAATTTCATCTTCCATTTTTTCCCTTCACCCAGTGGAAAAAAAAATCAGAAAACCCTCACATTTCCCTGAAGACATGCAAAAGAGGCTAGAGACTCACTTACTACTGCTGCTACATAATATTTCAAGAAAATAAAAATGAGCAGGGCTTTATGATCTCTGTCCACATCACTATTTACTGTTCTGGCTCCTCCTTAGCCAGATCCACATTGTTAAAGAAACGGGATCTGTTCCCAGCAGGATGTGAGTGAAGCCACATAGGAAGAGTGAGTCCCTCCCTCCTTCTCCCAGTTTTCTGATCTGAGGGGAATGCTGAGCCAGACTGCATGATTGCAGAACTTTACCCCTTTCCGCATGGCTTCCATGTCTATTTTTAATTTATTGGTGTGCTCAGCTGTTCTTTTTGCCCTTGGCCCATGCCGTGCTGGGATCCCAGCTTCTGACCCCAGCCTACAAAATTCACAGACAGAAAGCACTGACACAGAGACGCACCAGATTGAAAAGCCATTTCACGTGCATTTAAGCCAAGTGTTGCTATGGGGCAAAGTCCCTTAAGGAACAATGTGATGTACTTAAATTGGAGATTGAAGAGCTTGTTTTCACTGCTGTTTCTGATTCTGCCATAGTAGGTCCACAGGAGCAGAAATACATCAAGAAAGACAAAAGCCCACTGCCAGAACACATTGTGGATGATGTTATCACATCTTGGAAAATTCATGGCTTGTTTGCCCATGAGGCCATTTTCCCTTTGAGACAGGTTTTGTCTTGCTGGCATGAATTGAAAGCTGGGAACACTCGCCAGAAGTTGTGCTCATGAGGGAGACGGAAATGCTGATTCATTGGTTCCTCAACTCTTCACCCTCAGCTGTGCCACCTCTGGCCACCCCATCAAGCTGGATACCTTCCTGCAGGAAGCAGAGACTGGTCACCATGGCTCCTCATCTCCCAGCTGGAAAGGGGGCACTGTCTGCTGCTACAGCTTGAGAGAGCTGCCTAGAATTTGCCAAGGTTTCCTGCAAAATGCTGGACAAGCCCACCACCCACCTATGCCAATCTTCATCTCCTCGCCCATAAAATGGGTCAAGGAGTGTTTACCCTCCTCATACACCATGTGTAGGAAGTGCTTCAGATTAAGGATTCATCCAAATATCAGGCCTTATCCTTTCCCCTCACCATGCCTGTTTTGGCTACTTATCCCCAAGGTATTTTATCTGGACTTTAACGGTCCTCTGCTTTACTTATCCCCTGGGGATGTACATCATCCTTTCCTCCTCCCCACCTCCCCTCTTTTTTAATTTCCTTGTTCTCTCTTTCAATGGTCTTGTGCTCTTACTTTCCAGTCACTGCACGTGCCTTCTCTCAAGACTCTGGTTTCATGATAATTAGTACCAGACCTGAACACTACCTGTACAAAGAGGACAAATGAGATCAAACAATCGCATTCCTGCCAAATTAGCCCAAGCCCATAGCACTGGTTTCTGGCAGCCTGAAGATTTCACATGAGCTGTGGGAGAACAGGCAATACCTGATGTGATGTGAAGTTAAAACAGCTGATAAAAGTCGAACCTGTCAGTGTTCTTTGAAGAAATGTGAAATGGAGGGTTTATTGCTGTCAGATTGGTCTCAGGGAGCTGGAGAGCTTTTGACCCAGTACTAGAATCCCAAAATTTTCTGGTCTTAAAAGCCTTGTATTACTAAACTGCAGCCTTATCCACGTAAACACACCAGCTCCTCCTTCTCTTCTCCTTGCCCTCTCCACTGGGCTGCACCCTTTCCCACATCCCTACCTGGCAATGCTGGCGTGGGGGTGAGAATGGGTGGTGAAGGAAAGCAATACAAGGCAGAGAGCAATGGAAAGTCACTGACAGTGCAACATCTGAAATTTTATTTAGCAGTTGCTCCCTATATGATTAAGAAATAAATAAAAAGGATCAGTACATTGAATCCAATAGCGCTGGTCAAAGCCCGCACTTTATTGGTTCAGGGAGGTGAGTGAGGGTGTGAAAGTCTATGTCCACCCTGGCGCACTGTTTTGTAATTAAAAGGAAAACGAAAATTGCACAACCCCACATCTCTGATTTATTGTAAAGTTGGATTTTTAGAATTAAAAAAAAAAAGATAGAATTTAGGGGAAAGTGTTGTTACCAAGAGAAAATTTTCATTTAATTAGCTCTGTGGGCAATTTTGTAAGTTTATGTAAGAAGGGAAATTAATCCATTCAAGATGCCCACTCAGCCCTTTCTCACAAATAAAAAAAGCGACGAATCACATTTTGACAGTAGGAAACAATATGTGTGTTGCAAGCTGGTCTGGCTGAGATGAAGTTAATTTTTTAGCTATTCCCATCTGTTTCAGATATTCTGATACATTTATCACAGTGAAAATACTGAAGATCACCCGTTCATAATAATCTAAGGGAATAAGCCACCACTTCACCTGATCCTATGTGTTCTCTCTCTAATTCCCTGACCTTGAAAATCGCTTTGCAATTTTTATGCAAATAATTCAGAAGCCAGCAAAAATGTGGGTTGCCTTGGTAGAGGATCTACATTGTGTGGGGGTGTGTGTGCTTGCACAGAGAATATCCTGAGCAGGCAGTTTTTTATGTCCCTCTGGCTCTGCTTGTGCTCTGACAGCATTGATGGCGTAAATGCAGTAAATAAATCTAAACAAAGGTTTTGTCTAAATCTTTTGCAGGACCATGTTCAGACTTTCTGCATCAGGGACCCTCCTGACAACCATTTTCTGAAGAGGGCAAGCCAACATGGACAGGACTGCCCTGGAGCAGGATCTTTGGTGCAAAGGCTGGGTAGACATGAAAACAGAAGCTGTGGGGAGAAAGGGAAAAACAATTCTCCATGGCAGTGACAGGTAAGACAAGAAAGAAGGGTTTTAAATGAAGTACAATGTCAGATGTCCTGTTCAACCTTTGGAGTTAACTCTCCCAAGATCAGGGATAACAAGACGTGGGGAGGGAGATCTCTGAGGCAGTTCAAGTCTGGCTGATCTGGCCTTGGTATTTGAGACTCTTCCTGAAGCTACTTCCATCTCTATTTCCTACCATTTTATGAGCTATTCTAGAATGCAAATAGCTTTTCCTGGGATTAAACTAGCCTGACCAGTGAGGTTGTCCTCTGTTCCGGGTGTTGCACCTTACAAACACAGTTTTTCTTTTATTAAACCTCAGAGCATCTGGGAGTTTCCCAGGCTGTTCCATGTGCAGATAGTTTTTGTGTCATTTGCTTATGTGCAGAAATGCCTGTACTTCCCAGGGAATTCCTGTCTTAGCAAGTAGTCATGCATTAGCCAACAAGTCCACAGAAAGTATAGCTAAGGTCCATGTCACCTATACATGGCCATTTAGCTCCTATAAGCTTTAAGCTAATAAGTGAAACAATGGCAGCTCTACAGCACACTCTGGCAAAGCCACAAGCTTTTCCAAAACTCACAGGCATACCTTGCTGAAGAGAAGCTGAGCTAGCCTAGTGCTTTCCATCTTGCTTTGTGTCCAGAGCACCAGGAATTTCCCACAGCAGAAGGAGACCTTTAGTTGTTCTCACTTTCCTTAGCTTACTTTTCCTTCTATGAACCCCTCAACAATGATGCACGCAGTTGACCGCAGATGCTGCCATGGGAGACAGCTAGTTCAAACTACGCTTCTGAGTTAATTGGAAATACCAGGATGCAAAAAGAGAAGAAAGGGACTGGCAGTTTCCATGGTAATTCCCTAGTCTATTAAAAATAATCAATATAACTATAGTAACGAGTAGCAACTTGTTAGCACAGAGCAGGGAAGAGGAAGCAGATTCGTACTGTCCGCACCACACCAACATGGTGTTCTTGAGATACTGAAGTGGAACCAGCAAAACAGAAAACTACATTTGACCTGATTTTTAATTTTTAAAATGTTTCTGCATCCAGAAATGTTTCTGACATGAGCAGCAATTGCATGTTATCAGCATCTCTGGAAAACAAGGCCCCAACAAGCATGTACATGAACAGAGTATCAGGACATGGGCTGTGGCACAGATACAGCGTGGTCGTACACAGGGTTTTTTACAGTCTGTTTCAGTCAGTACAGCTCCATTTCTAATGAGATGCCAGAGCCCAGACCATTTCCCAAGAACACTCACATCAGTAAGGAAAGACCTATAAAACCAGATTAATGTCTCAGGAAGTTTGTTTTAAGATATTATAACCTTGACAGTTAAGAAGTAAACAAAACTGTTTTCACATCTGTAAGCAGAGATTTTCAAGAGCTGAATATGCTGAGAATTTTTACTCTTAGTATTCGTACTATTTTTCTTGTTCAATAGAACTCATTAAATGCATGCTCTGTTTTTATGTTGTAAAGTAATTTTCTTTATATCTTCAGGGAACAAATTTCTTCCTGCTGGATATCCAAGAGAGCTTGCTGCTCAGGTCATCTGATTTTTACAGAATTTTACTTTCCTGCTGTCTTTAAAGGAGTCAGTGCTGTAAAGGACTGGGCAAATGCCTCCCCATGCAGCATCACAGGCAGGCTTCTCACCGCCCCTCCAGTATGTTTGCAGGGCTACCATACCTCAGTGCACACTGACATATGTACTGCTTTGAACAGGACATTAAAATGTGGCTTTCCAATGTCACATGCAGTAAATAAGATATTTAGAATGCAGGAGGGTACTTAGCCACTGTATTTGCTAATGCTTTTTAAGCTTTCAACACACTTTAGCACAGAGAAATTCCTTAGGAGGAGAGCTTCAGTGCGTGGTGTCAGCTTGTGCCATCTGCTGAACTCCTTCATCAGCATTCTCTGCTCTGGGGTGTTTAAACACAGCAGCTTTTGTTGGGGATGTGCATCCCCATGGGCACTAGCAGAAAGGCACTGGCACGGCTGGTGGATTTCTTTCCGTACAGGCAGGAGCAGACAGAGAAGGGTTTGTCCATGCTGTGATCAGCCATACTCGCCTTGGTACACACATCAGGGTAGATATCCTCCTGGAGACGGGGTGGGGGGCACGGGGAGGGCGGGTTGCAGGGTATGGGGTGGAAGCACACGTGGCACTGAGTGATGCCAGTGGCAGAGCCCCTACAGACGTCAGGCTGACCTGCCTTTGCACTGTAGCCATGGCTGTGCCCTCCTGCCACCCGTCCTCTCCCCTCTGGGCTTCAGCCAAGAGCCTCCAGGGACAGCAGCTGCAGCAATGAGCCAAAAAAACCACTGGCAATGCCACATGCATCTCTTTTTGGTGTGTAGCCTTTCCTTCCCTGTGTGAGGAATGAGACAAGCTGTGAGCTCAATAGCTGAAAATCAAACACTCAGGCTTAAGGAGTATATGTGAGATTAAAAGCAGCAGCATGCTATCAGGTGAAGCTCTTGACAGCAATATACCTGATGGAAAATCTTCTCCCCTCAGTCTCAGCCTTGCTCTCACAACACTGCTTGCATGCAATAAAGTCTCTGCTCCATAAAATTTGACAGTATCAGTGGACACAGAGAGTTGGCTGCTTTAGGGGCTGAATTCTCTTGCCTTGGTTCAGCCTTTGAACCATGAGAAGCCAAGCCAGAAGGAAGTGCCTGGAAACCAGCCCCTTTCCAGCTGGCCAGTGCCCAGCAGGGACCTCTGGTCTTCCAGGCAGAGTGGAGAGGCATCACTTCCCTGCCAGGAGAGAGTCTCCTCCTCCCCTCAGCTCCCTGTCCGGGAGTGCAGCCCATCCAGCAGCATTGCAATACCAGGCCGGCTAAATCCACTGGTGAAACTGCACCTTGGCTCCCTTCCTGCTACCCAGTGATGTTCAGCATAGGCATGTACCTACAGCG
The DNA here is from genome assembly GCA_013400975.1 of Atrichornis clamosus. NCBI lineage: Eukaryota > Metazoa > Chordata > Aves > Passeriformes > Menuridae > Atrichornis > Atrichornis clamosus. The sequence goes on along the minus strand of WBMZ01013498.1, from coordinate 69,417 downwards.
TCCAAGCACTATTCCATCCAGGCAGCACTGCAAACACAGCTCGGTTAATTCCTTATTACACTTACTACGCTTATGCTCCCCAGTGACAGTTAATAAACAAAAAATTCTAGAATGATCCTTTAAAAATAGTTCTGCTATAAGAGCATGTGGTTGTAATTACTGTCTTTATGGACAAGTGTATTCTTTTTCTTTCCTTCCATCTCTGTGTTATAGGAAATGTGCCAGTTTTCAAGCATTCTGCTTCATTACTATTGGAAGGAATTTTCCAAAAAGCAGAGTTTGTTTAACACAGGTTCCTGAGCCCATCCTGAGAGTCACCCTCAAAAGCTGGCATGGAACAGGTCTGCATGAACTGAAGTTTCTAAAAGTCCTAGACAGTTCCTTGCTTCTTCACTTTCCTTCTTTATTTATCTCTGTTACACTAACCTCCTGCATGTTTTCTTTTCCTTTGTCTTCTTCTGATTCTTCTTCCTCCAAGTCCAGCCTCCCTTCACCTTCTCCCCATTATGCTTTCTCTTTTGCCTACAGCTCTCCCATCAATCCTCATGCTGTCTCCAGTGCTGGTCTGCTCCCCAGGTACCTCTGTCAACCCAAACAGTTCCTTTCCTTTCCCAGCACCTGATATACCTTCTGGGTATTTGAAAGCATCCCGTCTCCTTATTTTCCCTCTTCTGTCCTCCTTTCCACGATTTCCCATGTCACACTCTTTTCCCCTTCCTAGCCCCCTTCCTTACCCTGTCCCCCAGCTCTCCATCCCTCTGCTCAGCTGCCCTCCAGCATCCTTCTCTATGCCCTTTTAGCTTCCTGGGGGCTTTCCTTGTAGAGTTCTCCCCCTCACTCCTCATTGCCTCCATGCACCACCTTCAGCTCTCTCTTATGCCGCCTTTGGTTGCTGCCAGAGCTGAACCAGATCCAGCAGTGCTCCATCCCTCTGCCCCTACACTGGCTCTTGCCTCGGTGGGGCTGGCACCAGTGTGGCACAGGATTTGCCTGGGGCCGTGAGATCTGAATGGCCTCCTGGGGGGTTGCCACTGTGCTGGAGTGTTGGCACTCACTTCCCACCTCCAGTGGACCCAGGGAACCACTGTTGGGGCCAACAGGCACAAGGCAGCACAGGCTCCAGATCTACTGCGAGAGGTTTGTTTGTAATGAAAACAATCCTGATGGATTAAAGGAAGCTGCCTCTTCCAAAAAACACACGAGATTTCAATATTAGATGGGGAAAAGTGGCCAAAGTAACACGACCTGCAAAATACCTTTGAACTTTTGAGATTTTGGCACAATGGCAGCGGGCACGGTGTTACATTCAGCCACCAAACCAGTCCCTCTTGCGTGGCTAAAACCACTCCTGCTACTGCTGCTAGGAGTAACCGCCGAGCCCTGCCTCCTACCAGAGAATTTTGGGTGCAATGCAAATAATTCATGAATTATCAGAACACTGAGGGCAGATTTATATTTTCATTATTCTCTCACACCAAAGATTCCGATCAGGCATAGTATATATTTCCAGTGCCACTCACCACCTTCATTCCCCTGTCATTTTGTTACAAGAAAGATAGTCTAGCATGTTGGCATGAAGCTTGATAATCTAGGAGAGGGGAACACAGGGCAGGCACTAGAGCACTCAGAAAATTAAAATGCGTTTTTTGTAACAGTATTTTTGGTTTAGAGATTTGGGGATTATGTTTTTTATTATTATTAGTTTTGGAAGCATGAAGACTGACAAAACCTGAAAATGCAAATGGTTATCCTTAGGATATTTCTGTGTTCAAGAACTCAACCATTTTTTAGGGGAAATCTGGTCTGATACACTGCAAGGCTTGCATCTGCTGCCTTTGGTGAAACCACACTGCCACATGGCTGTCGCATGCGCAGACACGTGTGCACACACTGTCAAAATACTCCTCTTAAATAATGCAGTCAGTGCACCCCATGAAGATAATTCCTAGTCTTTTCAGGGTCAGAACTGCTCATTAGTTCATAGATTTATGTCTTTCTGGAAGAGAGTAGGAAAAATAGAAAGTAAATGGAAAATATTGGAAGAGTAAATGTACATGCTTCTAAATTTTCAATATTATTTTCTTTATTGACATAATTTATTATCAAAAACTATTGGTTTGAGCTGATTTAGGTTTCCAGGAAGTTCTCTGGCCTCTGACTGACCGTTACTGACAATCTCAAGTCTGTGCACGTATTGACATTCCCACAGTGTATACAGTGTTTTTCTCTGCAGTTCAAAACAGCTCCCAGAAACCGGGCAACCTGTCAGGGCCAAGGCTGTAGCAAATGCATGGACATGCAGGGAGAGGGGCATGCAAGGCTGCACATGGAAACAGTGAAAGGAGCAACAGGAAATGACACTTGCCTGGTAGACAAAAACAGAATGGAAAGAAACAAAGTGTAGTGTAAAGAGAAAATGATTGGACCAGGCATGTACAAATGAAAAAGAAAACCAGAATATAAAAGCTCAAAGAGCAGAAAAAAATACACAAATACAAGTACTAACCACATGGATGCCAGAGCAGACATGAGATACTTGCAGGGCTGAGCCTTGTGTAGATCACGAACCTGCTTGTTGACTTAGAATGAATTGCTGCTATTTTTGTGAGAGAAAGAGAGAGGGTTGTAAAAGGCTACTCCCCCTCCCACCACAGGGTGCTTAAGCAAGCAGGGATTAGACATCAGGAAATCAACTTCTTGGAGATCCATCTTCAAGAGTGCACAAGTCCTGACAGTTTTATCTGTCTATAACAAGACTACATGAGAGACATGACTGCAAAACAGAGATGTGGTGGGCACTTCTCCTTACTCAACAGGAGCAGACACAAGCTGCCATTAGCAAAACCTCATGAAAACAAGAGGAGCAACCAGTGAAGCCTGCACAGCATGTTGTGGTGCTGATGTTTGCTGAGTCACAATCTTTGGATGAACATACGAGCTAAAGACAAATGTGTGTTGACAGTAAAAAGCAAAGAGAAAGGGTCATGGGTCTTCCTGGGAGGCACAGAAACAGGGCAAAGAGTTCGCTGGAATGGCAGGCCACAAGACTCATGTTTATTTCTATTTTAGTCTAAAAGAACAGTCCGGAAAAGCATCTCCTTGAAAAAAACCCTCGAATGCTGGTCTAAGTCTGACCTGTATGAACCAGTCTGGGATTTCATGTGCACAGATCTGATTTCACACTGTCACTGAAAGGGACAAGACTGGCCCTGCTGCACATGTCACCAGCTTAAGTAGAAACCCATGGCAAACTGAGTCAGGGAGTATCTCAGGCTGAACATGAGTCATTATTTTTCCTCTGGGTTGGTTTTCAGCTGCACCTCTCGCTGGATCCTGCCTGCTGGGCAGGGGTACAAGCATTAGTCCTAGGAATGTGTGGCTGGGAGTAAAGTCCCCTTTGGCAGCAGCACCGGCTGCAGTCTGAGTCAGCAGCACCATTTGATACTGGTGGCACTGCAGGGCAACGCGAGTCCGAGGCATCCTGGGACGTGTGTGCCGGAGCTGAGCATGTGCATGTGCACGTGTGACCATGCCCATGGGTAGGTCCTTTCTCGCAGGCATAGCACAGCTGTCCTTACAAGCATGGAAACCGGTACACGTCTGATTTTTGTCCTGGCTTGGCAAAGTTTCCCCATCTTGCTGTCATTAGTGCATTTTTTCCTTTCAGTGGTCCAGCCCTCAAGACCACCCTGAGCTCTTCATCAGATATGTTTGGCAGCTACAATGTTTTGCATGTTAGCTGGATTATATTTTATATATCAGCAGCCGTGCCTGGAGCAATGCCTGATCTTTTAGCTTCCTTTTGTGGTGACCTCCTCTTTCATTCGGCCACTGCATGCTCTGCTGCCCATCAGCCTGTCACGTGCCACGGAAGCACCAACAGGACAGAAATCCGCCAAGTATTTTTGTTTTCCCTTTCCACATGAATTCAGGCACACCAAGGATCTTCTTGAGGAGCACCTTATGAACAATTCAGCTCTTGTTGGGTGATGTCCTCCATGTCAAGCTGAGGGCCAGCAGGAGTTTGCCAGCTTTGGTTGGTCTGAGATAACAGCCATGGGCACAACCCAACCTTGGCCCATAAAAAACCAATGATATCTCTTGTCATCCCTTGGAGATGGTATATGTCCTTTGGCTAGTGGTCCTGTAAAAGTTTCTGGGTTTGTACAGATCCTGCCCTTGTGGTACAATCTTTCTCTTCTATAGGCCACCTCTTGATGCAATATAGTGTTTAAGATCAAACTCATATCCCACACCATACGGTCCAAAGAGTAGTGCCTACCTTTTCACAAGACACTGCTAGCATCAAACCATTCCCTGCAGATACAGCAGATGTTAGTCTTTCACATGGGTCTGCTGACTGCTCAGCATAACTTCATGGACCACATGTAGTGTAGTGAGGAGTGGGACCCATGTGTTCTCCTGGAACGCACAGGAGTCTGATGGGAGATAATCCAGTATGCTCTGCCCATTCCTGCACTGGGAATAACTTGCTTTCTTTCCTCTGGATATACAATTTGCTTACTTACACCCTGGAGACACCTGAGACACCTTAACAACTAGCAGCCCATGGGAGACCACTGTCACTGAAAGCACGGGATGAAAGCTTTTGCAGGGAAGAGGCAGGAGCACTGCTGCATTGCTCCATGGTCCTGCTCACAGACACCACCACTGAGGCTGCAGGGCACTGAGGCAGACAAACACGTCACTAAGAAATACATCTGCCTTCGGCACATTTTACCCAAGGCAGAAAGTGTGAAACACCTTGAAGTAGACATAAATTCTGTTTTAACTTGATTGGTGCTTTTACTGCTCATTTTGCTCTAAATGACAGCCAAGCCTAAAATATACAAGTTAATATATCATAGCAGTAGAATTTCCTGTTGTGTCATACCATGAAGGACAAATGAAAGATATAGTCTTGCAAAAACATTTAGTACCTTCAGAAAACTCTCAAACAGCCCTCGGTGGCTATTTATAGCAGGTGCACATTGCTTTGTGGTGCTCTGAGGTCCGGGGTCTGCTGTAGCAGAAGGATGCAGTCTGGAGCAAGCTGTATTTGTTCATAGCTAGTAAACAGCAGCATTTATTGTAGGTCTTCTTCCACTGCTGTTTGCTACTCACTTTTAAATACTACTCACTTTCTCGGTCAGAAAACTACACAATTACTACTAGCAATCAGAATAAAACACACTCCTGAAATAATTTCCACTGAAATAGATATCCCATCAGGGTGAATTGCTCCAGCACTCCATAGCTGTGCTAGGCTGCAAGCAGGGACAAAAGAAAGACCATGCTAAAGTGTAGGAATTCGAAAGGATTGCCATTTTTCCAGTAACTTTTTTTTTTTTTTCCAGTTGAATGTTCCCTTTGCTATCACCTTTTCCATCCTTTGGCTCCAGTCCAGTGAACTACTTGGGCATATATTTAACTTCAAGCAGTTAATCATGTGCTAACATGCTTTCCCCACTTGGGACCCTGGTTATTAACTACCTGCTTTCTATCAGGGAGGAGGGCTTTGTATGACAGTAACCTCACCCCTGGGGCTCTGGGATGTTACTCCAAACCTTAGAACAAACAGACTTGTTCAAGAGCATTACAGTTGCTATCTTCCCTGGGAATGCATCATGCTCTCAAAGCATCAGTGTTGGCATAAATACACCTAATTCTTGAGTGGCCACTTTCTGAGCCTTCCACAGAAAGCAGACTTTAAATCAGAGGCTTCGCGTGGTGCCGCACTATTATCCCCCTGCAGCAACCCCTCTGAAGGCAACAGTCTCAAAGCTGAACCCTCCATGGCATTCAAAGCAAGGGGTAGGAAGAGTATTTTGTAAGCACATTAGTTTCTCTCTAGTTGTGTGTGCAGCTGCACTGCATTAGCCTGAAGGTGCTTTCCTGCTTATGTGCCTGTTAGCTTGTACCTCATTCAGTTGACTACCGTTTAAAGTGGATTGGCTCTGGCACAGCACAAGCCTTGCTTTCCACGGCAAGCCTCCTTAAGAAAGGCTCTCCTGGGACTGCAGGTTCCTGGAGGGAGTGGAAGAAAAGCTGCAGAGCTGGGCACAGAGCCACTTTTGCAGGGAGAAAATACTGACATAGTGCCATCTGCCCTGTAAAAGTTTTTGCAGTGTAGACATACGTGCCACGTCTTCAATGTGTAGCACACCCATATAGAGAAAGCTAACATCCTTAGCTAAATCACACCCCTTTTTCCCTGGATTTCACTCTGCTTGCATAGATTCTTACAGAAATGCTAACTATTTTATTGTCTGACTGACTTTGCCCTCTGTCGCTTTTGACAGGCTCAGTTAGTGCACTAACAGGAATGCGTGTTTAAGGCTTTGTTCATGATTGTGCAATGAGGATGGAAAAGCTGAATTGACTGTTCCATGATGCAGGGTCTATAAATAGAGTGCATGGAAAAGGATGCTCTCGAATGCATTATGTTCTAATCAATAACAACAAGCTGACTCCAATTATATTTTATTGTCTCTGAGAAAAGTATTTACATGGCATAACAGCTGTGAGTCACAGCAGTGCTTTAGTTAGGAGTCAGATTCACTTAGGAATATTTGAGGCTAATGGCTATTGTTTTCTGCACTCAGGCACTGCACCACTGACTGCTCTTGCTGCAGTTAATATTTAATCCCTTCACTGAACTTGCACCACTTACATGTAAGCACTCTTCACAAGAGCGTAGGAATCAAAAGGTTCATATCCTAGCTGCATGCAAACCCCAACAAGCTTATGAATTCCTTGTATGGGGGAAGTGTAGAGATCCCAAGTGCACATGATCCTTCAAGTTCTTTTAACCTAAGTAAACGAGAGAGAGAATAAAAGTTAAAGCAAAGAAAGAAAGATGACAGGCCAAAGTGACTTGTCCAAAGTTGCACAGCAGATGAGTAGCAGAAAAAGGAGAACTCGAGCTCCCTAAGCCCTGCATGGGTAGGTCTGGCTATAGGCCTTGGGTATCATGCTTTGTTTTCTCAATGGTCTGAGCTGTTTTGCATTACTTTGTGTCTGTGGCAGACTAGTACTTGGATTGTCAAATGGTTATTCTGACACAAAATGTGAATTCACATTACCAAACCATTGCTTGCCCAATGTTTTGGAGATCTGACATTTTACATAACATCACGTGTACTTAACTCTCATGGTCAGTTGGTCACTTCCTCCTTCTCCACGGCTGGCAAAGCTATCCAGTTGCACAGGCAGTACTGAGGCCCATAGAGACAGAATGACCACTGCTGTGTAAATAACATCACCAGGGTAAATATGTAAACATGCAATGGCAGGAGGTGGTCAGACCTGATACTTCCAATACCAGACCATAGTTCGTACCTCTGCTATGATCTAGGCATTCAGAAATGAGTCATTGCTGACCTTTTGAACTTGGTGAGCCAATGAGCTCATGTGAAAGAAGATTTATCTCATTTTGCAGCAAAAAGTTTGTTAATATTTGTCTGCACAGTCACAAGGAATGCAAGGTGTAGGATGCCTCTTGGTGAGAAAAATTGCACTAGAGTATTTGAAGATTCAGTAGTTACACTTGTTTTGATTATAATGATTCCACGCCCACAAATTCTGATCAATATGTGTTTGTATGTGTCTGACACAATGTCGTTCAAATCCCCCCCAATGCCCGCAAAAAGTACTCAACTACATTTGTTTCTCACAGTCAAATGCATGTCTCTTAGTATTTTGATGTTTTTAAACAATTGCCCAGCATATAATTACTCTCCTATTTTATTTTCCTTCCTTCACTTCCTGAAACAAATTTATCCACTTAAACACTTCTTTAATGAATCCAGGGATCAGGAGCACTAAACAGGATCAAGATCTAAGCAATAGAATTCTGTGTACTGCATTTGCATCCTTTAATTATCATCTTCTTTAAAGGGAGAGAGGGCCATATTTTATCAAACAAGATAGCTAGCAACTTTAATGAAACTGTATCACACTAATTTCATAACAGTTTGGAGACTGCTCCCGAGCAGCTGTGCACGTCCAGCCAGTCAACTTCTTATGAGCAGGACTTTTACATATATGTTTCAAGTGCAACTTTCAGCTAGTTTTTTCCTGATATAGTTGTGCCCTCTCTTTGACCTTAAGGAACTGCTAGTATTTCCACTAGTCATTGGCAAAACTCCCACAGACTTCAATGCAAGTTAAATTTGTCTGCAGAAAGAGACATGTCATTTAGTCTGTGGTTTGGTGTCACGTTAGCATTTGCTGCCCACTGCTATGCAAAACAAAATAACAAGTTTCTAAAAGGAAAGTTTATTCTTTTGCATGTATGTTTTCTAGCCACATTAGTAACAAACAGACATGGTAATTTCACTGCCTACAAGTGGATGTCTGGAACTTCTTGAAAATCATCTCCAGAGGAACCACGTGAACCTGCAGGGCTCACTGAGACCCAGGTGCTAATTCCATGGCTAAGCTGTGTTGAAGTGACTCAAAGACAACTGCAAAGTGACATTCGGTGGTTTATGATCTCTCAGGTCGATGTGTGCCTCAATTCCCCTTCGTTGGGTGGATGTGCCCCAGGACATCTGTAATCCATGTTAAGAATAAACCTGGTGTTGGCATAGGGAACCACAAAAAACCCCCACTGCCCAGTCTGCAGCAGTGGGGAAAAGAGCTGATTTATGCCAGAATACAAAAAGAAGGTGATGGAGAACAGTATGAAGCATGCTCAGTGTCATTTGATAATTCAGAGAGAGTTTTTAATGCAAAACACATTTTTAATCCTGTCTATTCTGAGAGAATAGAATAGTAGTAGAGACAATTCCAAAGCATAGTTAGAGAAAAAGCAAAATTCCCTATAATGGATGCTTGAAAACTTTGGGATATAAAAAAGTTTGGGAATAAAAAAGTTTGAATAAAAAGAAATGAGACTGAAAACATATCAAATGATGCAGATAAAAGTTAATCAGGAAGAGAATGAAGGCAACTTCCTGAAAGGAAGTTTTTAACCTGCTATTCTTTCCTGAATGAAAGAAAAGCAGGTTAAAAAAATGTATATTTTCCTGATATGCACAGCTATCCTGTGTTGCCATTAGAGTAGACTCCTCTAAATGCAGAAAGGCAAGTTAAGTGCATTTACAGCTTAAAGCAGTGTCCAGAATTGTAGCAGGACACGTACGCAGGGTCCAAATCCCAGTCTTGGTGGGAATGCAGCTATAATGGTGGATGAGAGAAGTGTAGGTTCAATTTTCTTCTCTATCATGTAATCTCAGTTTGGCCAGGGAGGCATGAAGGGCAATAGCTGGGCAGATTCTGAAACTTGGTTTGGAGACCAGAATCCCATGAGAATTCTCTGGAATTACACAGTTCAACGCCTTTAAAACATTGGTCTCTCTGTGCCTGTGCTCTCCAGCTACAAAATGGGAACAATGGCATTGCACTCCAAATAAAACCATCTGTCAACGTGCACAGATACATATTCCTGTGATTGAGAATCAGAAAACATTATCTCCAGAACAAATTAACTCATGTTCCTACTTCTAGGGGTTATTTTTGTTATTTGGTTGTGTTGTTTTGTTTTGTTGGGTTTTTTTCTCTCCCTCCCACAGAGTACATGAAGCTGTTGACTGGTGCCAAGGTCTAGCTGGGCTCGTACTGCAGCTGCAGCCCTACTCCTGAAGGAATTTAGTCAGATGCCAGAGTGTCAGGAGGGCAGAAGCAGTGCTTGATGACTCTTGCCTGCAGCTCAGCATTCTTCTCTTCTGCCTGTATTCTTTAAAATTCAGTGGTTGAACCCATACTTTTTCTCCAACAAGGGCCTACACTAACAAAGCATCAGACAGGGTAGAAAAAGTGACCTCAGAGTGAATTTAAGAACCAACTGTTGTCAACAGTGTGTTCTTCCTTGACTTCCGTACACTGATACAGTGCTGAAACTACAAGTCCCAGTGTGCACAACTTTATCAACATGGAATATTGGTCGCCTAGCAATTAAAAGTCTTGGCAACAAAATATCTATACTTATGGCTGTGGGAGCAAACATTATCTGATTTGGTATTGTTGCCCCCTCTAAACCACGTTTGACGTAATTGGTACAGCAAAATTCACAAGTCAGGAGTTTCAGAGCACCAAAAATCTCCTAGATCCGCACCAGATGAGACAACAAACAGATGCAACTTTTTGACTGCAGCCTGCATTATATACTGGTAGATAAATCACACAGCAAATATCAGAAGACGCAGTTTGGCATTGTGTCCGACCATGCTTGAATAATCAGGTCAGTCTTATTTGTTGCTGTTCCAATCTCTCCTACAAATACTAGCTTCCTTGTTTTATTCTGATTCATGCAGGCCCCACAACCATCTGCAATTTGGCAGCTTCTACCGAGTCAGAAAATGTCAGCAGGAGAGGGGAGGGGTGATTAAAGAGAAGAGACAGAAACTTTTCCAGCCCTCTGTTTGCCTTCTTTTTTAGCGTTCTCTGTGTAAGCTCTGCTGGCAACACCTACAATTCTTTTCTTTCATTAGAACATATGATTGTGCTAACAGGGGCTGCCCAGCACTTGATTAAAGATGTGTTCTTAACCAAGAACAGTACAACTAAATGCGAGAGTTGTATGCATCCAAGACCTTAATCAGGCACAGGAGAATAAAGTATTGCAGATTTGGAACCTGATGCATGGAATCTGTTAAATCATACTGACAGTTACAGATCGGTCCAGCTTGGAATCCAACATGCCTTATATGGTAAATTCAGCAATATTTTAATAACTATCCACTACCTTGATAGTAAGTTCATGACAGTGCAAGACTGTTACGTCTGGCCTTTGGGACACTCACCTTTTCGCAGAACTAGAACTAACACTCAGGAAATTCTGCCAAAGTGTAATAGGGTGATATTTGTTAATCAAAGAAAAGAATCCTCTTTGCATCTGTTCAGGTCCTTCTTTCACGGCTCATTTCTCACAAAGTAGGTGATAGGAAATGCTAGCTAAAAAATTGAACTCAAACACACAGGGCATGATCCAAGATAGAACGGACTTCAAATGATCTCAGTGGATTTTGGATTTGTTACGATTCCTTCTGCACTGAAAAGGAGTTCCTGTTGCCTCTCTGCTATGTCTGCAGAGTGACTAACATAACCTAAACAGAACAGTCAGCCAAAGAAAGCATTATTATAACCATTATTTGAACAAGAGGAACACAAGCTGAGGCCCACAGAACTATGCAAGTGCCTCACTCACGCCAGTAGAAATAAGCAAGGACTAGGTCCCCCTTTGAGAACCTCACCAGTGGTTTGAGCAAAATCAGGTCCTGGTAGATCACGAAAGTGACTACAGGTCTCCAGAGTCACAGTCCCTTGATCCATCTTGATACTGTTTCTCCTCCAGACCAGACATATACGTACAAGGATGCCTCTTTGGAGAGCATACATCCATTTTGAAAAAAATACTCTTAAGATAGAAAACACAGGTTTCTAGAACTGTTTGTCCAATTGTTACACCGTTTGAAAGGTATAATAAGCTTGACAGAGTTAACAAATTACTTGAGATAGACAAAATCTCTAAAAAATTATTTCCTCTCTAATCTGTGAAAACAAATAGAGAATGTACACAACCAGTGAGTTACTCCCTCTGAACTGAGTCTAGTCAGGACAAATGGTACCTCCTCAGTCTTCAATGAGATCTATTGTTAATACAGTATAGTCCTGAACTACTTAATAGATAGATATTTCATGTTGGGGAGGGAGAAGAGAGAGGTCTAAGAGTCTGAGGTCTCACATGGAGAAGCAGGATGCAAAGCTCAGGCAACAGGTCTGCCTTCTCATCTTCTCAGCACTTTAGCCAGAGACCTGCCACTGGCCATCGGGTAGCCTGGTACAGATCTCTAGGGTTGGGTTTCTCACCTCACTTGGCTGTTCTGCCTTTGGCTGTAACAACGCAACCTGTTGCCAGGCCTGTTGCAGTGTGCACACAGAGACACCTGTGCTTTTTCAGGCCAGACTAATGCATTATGGGGTGTCCCTCTCACCAGTTGCCTCCTTTGCCACTGCACGAGGCACCCACCTCCCCAGGAAGAGCTGTTCAACTGAATCACAGAAGTCCCTCATCCAGTTCAATGCAAAATCAGCTAGGTTTTCCCTTCTCCAGCGTTAGGTGGGTTAACATCAGTCTGAGTGTTTGGCGGGTGCAGGCTTCACTTTCCCTCTTCAAAGGGCAGTAGAAAAGAGCATAGCACATCTTATGTTGCTAGAGTTGTGTCTGCTCTGATCTTCTGCTTCACTTCCTTCCTCCCAGTTATCCCCAGAAAGTCAAAGTCCCTGCTATTTCTTTTTCTGCTGCATTTTCCTGCACTTCAAAAATGGGATTAATGCTTGCTCCACAGGACTGCAGAAAACATTAGAATATAAACAGGTACCAGTGCAATGCTTTAGCATCTCATATCTAGCATGCTCTCACACTGTAAGTTGCTTGTGGAGAGAAGACTGCTCTCCCAACCTCCAAATTTATTACTTGGCTGGATCACAATCATTTATTCTACCTCCAAACAAAGCGCAGTGATCAGAAGTTCTTCTTGTGTGATAGCACTGAAGAATTTTGCAGATCAAAGCCTGTCTGAAGTGACGGAGATGGGTGAATACCCGCTCCTCTAGATACAACTTAAAAGCTGTGTGTGTAGTGAAAACAAAATTCTCTGTGTCTCCGCCAAAGAAATAAGAAAACCAAGAGTGGCATTTCCTTATTGCTGACCTGCGGCAGCTGGCCTTTTTCTGTAATATGGAAAGTCAATGGTGGATAATATGGTCACGAAAAACAGCTTTAGTCGGCAGGGAGTGGTTGTGTACACACAGTGTTTCAGAAAGAGAACTGGGGCTGCTCAGTTTTTTACTGTGTTTAGGACAAGTAACATTGTACATTTCACCCATCANCAGCCATTTTACTGCTGATATTCAGTAACAAGTAACATTGTACGTTTCACCCATCAACAACCCTAAACTTGCTATGGGTGTCAAGAAGACCCTTCTTTTCTCCCGCCTTTCTTGGTCAGTAGCAGCAGCAAGCAATTCTGGAGCAAAGATGATAACTAATGACATCAGTATCAACTTATAGCACAAGAGCTCATTCGGCTTTGCCACTTGTTTTTCTTTCAGGAAAGTCAGTGCAAGTCTGGGAATCCAGCTGTGAACACAGCGAAGTTCATATAATGCTCCTCTGTATAAGAGGAAGAAACCACTCCTTTTCCACATCCATCTGCGGAAATAAGTCATCAGTGTTGAAGCCTATGCAGCAATGCTGGTATGTGCTTCCTTGTTTTGTCCCAGGTGTTGCTGCTAGACCTTGGATTTTTTTCTGTGGGGGGGTTTTTTGATGCTTTTGTTGGTGGTTCTCTTGTGGGTTCATGACTTTTACACAGATGGTCTTACAGGCTAGAGTGATCACCAGCATGAAATATTAGCAGGAAATTTTGAGCAGGATGAAGTGCTGTGAGATTCATTACAGTCTCTGCACACTGATAACACCTATACATGCATGTAAAGTTTTTCTCTGCAGTCATTCCCATTTCAAACTCTGTGGGAGATACCAGCACTGGCAGATTAATCTGAGATTTGGTTTTGGATTTTAGGGAGGTTCAAGCAGCAATTAAACTAAACCAAAAGTCTGAATTTGAATACTCAGTTCCTCTCTGATTTTCAATATATTCCTATCAGACACAGTTTACATTTGACCCTTGTGTGCCAAGTGAATGAACTGAATCCAGTCTTCCTGAATTGGGGAAATCTTCACTGTTAATCAAAATCCCTTTTTTATAGCCTTTCTTCAAATCACAGGAAAATGTAGGTAGGGAAAAATATGAATATACTCACACTGGTCCTGTAAAGGCAGATGCAAACCTATAATGTTGAACAAAATAGCATGAAAAAGAATTAGGACTGCTTTAGCTGAAAGGAATGAGAAATTGGTTCAACTTCCTACCCTAAAATGTCTCAACATTTCTTTTCATTGAGATTTTGGTTGGGTTCCCAAGTTCAGCATAACACCCCTGTTTGTTCCATTTTAGCCAGGACTGACTGTAACCACATACAGGCCCCACTCTTGTTTCCATACAGTGCAAAACCAAGAAGAAAGCATAAAAAAAATTGATCAGTGTATATACCCACGTGATGTGTACATATCTGTGTGTGTATAGACATAAAAGGAAAGCACGCACTCTGAATTAGTGAGCTTTGATTTTCTCAAATGTTTCTCACAGGATGACAGAGATAATGGCTCCAGCATTACACGAGGCTGGTTCTCCCAGACATATCTAAATGTATACCTCCGATGAGACAGCAGTCTAGACCAAAACACATGCAGGCTGGCACTAAATGGCATTCTAGGAAAAACAGAATATCTAACACATAACTCATAGGAGGAGCCGTTCAAGCAACATAATGCTACTTAAATCACCGGACCACTGTTATCTTCATTTCTGAATGTTGCAAATTACTTTCATCATCCACTTTCCACTCACTACAGCAGAAACAAGTTGGTTTATTTCTCAGAGCCAAGCTTAAAGAGACAGTTCACTTCTAAAAACATTGGTGGGCTGACTGCAGATCAGTTTGGCTGGGGATTTTTTAATGGTTTTAAATCCGTCTTGGCCCTTTGTACATCTAGTTCAGCTTTTGGCCAGCTTCCAATAGTAAATGAGGATTTCTTCACTTTCTGTCCCTGCTGTGAAATTTTGCTGTAAAATGAATTAAAATTGCAGAAACCCATCCAAGAGGTGGTTGAAAGGAAGGGAGACTCCTGCGCAGAAAAGGAAAAAGCTTTTTCCACACAACCGTAGGAAAAAAGACCCGTAAAACTATTCAGCCCCAAAGTGGCTGATGCAGTGCTTGTCGCAGAAAGACCACAGAAGGCATCTTTCTCTGGTTTCTCACATCTGGTCTGTAGAAACTTCATGTGTTTTGCAGGTCTGGATGCCTGCAGAAGAGGAGCTGGAAACTGAAAAGAAGCTTCCACACAGCTATTTTTACCAAGCCTATTTATCTTCTCCTTAGGCGGTTTAATGTTCACCTTCTGATGGAAGGAGAGAGATGGAAGGAGTAAAACTAGAGTGGAGAAATGGAAGATCTTTGCATGGAAACTACTGTTTAATCTTAGCCTGTCAGTCTCATCCATGCTCAGGAAGACCAATACCAGCCATTTTGCAATGCCAAAGCTAGAGAATTTTTCTTATTATCTCTATTTTAACATCCTTTCTTTCTTTTTTTTTTCCTGCAGTACTAGAGGCAAAATCAGGATCAGAGCTGTAAGGTAGGCTTATAATATTTTGAAGGAAAAGATGACATGCATGAGCACATTTCTTTCATTAAAAGATTTGATTGCATTTACTCACACGAAATTGGACCTTCAGAAACTGCTGGATCCCATTAAGTCACATGCTATTTTTAATGTAAAAATTCCAATACCATTCTTTGGGAAGAGTCTGTTTACATACAATATTAGACATCATTTCCCCGCATGAACTACGTGTCTGACTGTGGTACTCATATATGCAGCAAATAGTGTCTTACAGCAAAAACAGCTGCACTGAACACTGTGGGACTTCCTGAAGGATAAATTCTTCAGACTGTGTGTGTGTGTCTCTACACAGAGATATAATACTGTATGAGCCAGTTTGTGAACTGGCTTGTTCAATTTACAACTTACCATCTTACATCCTTTGGTAGCCAGCTACTTCTCTGAGTAGATATTTTGGGTGCAGAAGGACTCCTGTGAGACTTCTCACCAGTAACAGCTTGGGCAGCTCAGATTCTTCAGGTCAATTTAGAAAAAAATCCCAAACTCCCCAAAAATCAGAATATCTTTGTGGAAACTAGAAAGATCCTGCAAAGAAAAAAGCAGGCCATATGCACACACATATCTGTCTGTGGTATATTTCCAACAATATCTTAAGCAGCTCTACATCATATATGGCACCAGAGCAGCTGACCTGCTGCAGATATCTCATGACACAGAAGTAAAACTTGGTATGATTTTCTGTGTCACCCTGCCAGCTGGCAGTGTCATATTTGTGGAGCTCACATATGAGTGCAGTTTTCTTTAATGAAAGTCCTTTCCTACTGTGAATATGATTCAGAAATTATTCTAGCTGCAGTAAACTACTTTAGGGAAGTTTGAGGAGCACTGGCAAAAGACTATGCAGGCACATCTGCCATGCCTCCAGGTGGAGGGGCAACCAAAATCAGGCTACTCAGCATTACAATCCCTGTGACACATTAGCAAGTTAGAAGTCTGTGCACCCGCTGAGACCTACCATCAAAGAACCTCTGACTTTTATGAGTTGACTAGTAAAGGGATTTTACTCACCCATTAATATCAGCCAACATACCTGGCCTACTTGTATTATATAGCTTAGACAGCTGTGCAGTGCCTGCCTTCCCCTCATTCATTTTGGGTTGCATCTACTCCATAGAAAAGGGAAACATTATCTTGTGCAATAGAGCAGTATATTGTGGGCTCACACATTAGATAATCTGATTTAAAAGTGTAAGATGTGTGGCCTCCCCTGCAGTGCCATGTTTCAGTGAATCCTGGCCATGCACACACATGAACATGCACCACTAGCAGGAATCAAACTCCAGACTCAAAGAGAAGTACTGCTGACTGCAGGTACTAGAGAAAAGGCAGTAACCACACTTTCAGTTTGATCTTGTTGAAGGTTCAAGCTCTTATCCCATGGAAATTCTGATACAATCCTTTTTAGAGTAACACAGTTAGCAAGGCACCCTTAGGTATGAGCTGCCACAGCCACACAGCAACTGGATCAACTGGACACATCAGAAACATGTCTCTGCTGATGCAAGTACTTTGAAAATGGAAAAGGTCTGACCGAGAAGGGTAGAATCAAAGCCCAAAAGAAGACAAATTGTCATTTCAGAAAACAAAAGCACAAGTTTTGTATAATGTATGCCATTAACAGCTGATGAAGAAAGTGCGTTTTCAGTGACGCAAAACAATAGCTCAAGATCTAATATATTTGTGAATGGCAACAGTAATATCAGCAGTTTTTAGAACAGCCTGTCCAAAAAATATTTTGGCTGTGGTATAGATAGAAAGTCCTATGGTATGGCATATACATACAGACAAACAGCAATAAATCACATAAAGGTACACACTGGGAATCAAAGAGGGATGGAAAGGCCAGAGGCAACAAGGGGCTTTGATTTAGTGCATTTAGAGCACTAAAGAGTTTAAGAGCATGTACACAAGACACAATTACAAATGAATCCAATAGAGAATATCAGCAGTAAAATGGCTGGAGTTGTGTATTACATATCTCAAAGCCAAAGAAATTCTTTGCATAGCAGCACTGTAAGAATTGCGTCAGTTCTTGGGCCTGCCTTCTGGATTGCTGTAGATCTTTGCTAAAATGCTGTTGAAGCCATTTGGATACAAAACCCCTATTTACAAAACCAATTTTTAAAACAGATAACTGGAGAAATAAATTGACATTCTGAATGCTCTGGAAAATTATATTACACTGATTGCCAGTTCTTTCCTATATATAACACCTTTACAGTGTGTGTAATAGTGGAGGACAATTGTCCTCAATTGTTGTTGCCGGAGAACAAGCAAACTTCACTCCTTCAGCAACATTTTAAAGATACATAAGTCTATCACACTGTAAAGACAAAACACGCAATGGAAATGTACTCTGAATTTGAAGAATGATACACAGGGGTGTTAAAGGAAATTTTTTCCTCTTCTTCTTCTGTCCCCAGCAGAGGCTCTGAGTCAGGCCAGTTTTCCAGCCTCCAGGTGGCCTGCTCTGTTGCACATGCAGATAAGATCTAAGTGACTCTTCTCTGTGTGCTTCTACCCTGACATACTCCTCCCTAATATGCTCTGGAAAGATTATGGCTCCATCTTCCAGCATGAGGGAGAATGATGCTTTCTGTCAACTAAGTACCAGCCAACTGATTCCCAGTGGCACCTCCATTTCAATGGGCAGCTGACTCTTTGTCTGCAGGGAGTTACTAAGACCCATGGACATGCAATACAGAGGATCTTAGACTCATTCAGAGTGCAAGTAAGAAGAATGTATATCTGCACTAAGGCTTCAGACAGCACATGGAGGAGTAAAATTATTAAAACCTATTTCATAAACAGGCTTGCAAAACTCACCACTTCCATAGGTGACACTAGGATTAACAGGAAGGTCAAGTTATACTTAGAATCATTTGTATTTCTTTCACAAGTGTGTGTATGTGTAGATTTCCTTGTCAGAAACAATACAGGGGAACCTGAAAGCCCAACAGAGCTCTCTCCTCTATAGAAAATAAGTGAATAAAGCCATTACTGTGGTTCAGTACCCACAGTTATAGGAATTAGAAAAATCACCACAGTCCACTGGCCCTGTTACAGATGGAGTTGAAGAGAATATTTAAACAGTGACAGTGGCAATTTTCTAAAGTTAGTATTTACAACTAGCCACCTGCAAACCAAAATCACCAGTTTTGATATTTTTGGGCATCAGAAACAATGTCTGTAATTAGACGGACACAGAAAATCTTGACAAAATGGACTTGTCCTTGACCTGTTAGTTTATTTCAAAAACCTTCTGTTCATTTGTCTTACATACATCAGGGAATGTTGTTGATATTTGATCCTTTCTCTGTTATTCAACAAGTGTAGTCTATGTCAAAGGCAGCCAAAGAAACTGAAGGGAACTAAAGAAACACCTTCACTGTCTAACCAAGGGAAATGCTGTCGTAGTTACATACTTCAAACAAAAGTGCACCACAATTTTTCAGAACAAAACTGCTAAACTTTACCATAAAGGTCATTCAAAGAAGTGTTTTTGCAGTCAACAGTGACTGAAGTTAAGAACCATATATTTTTACAATTCTCTCATATTATCCTTCCCTCAAACTTAGGCAATTAAAGCTGGTCAGCTACTTAGAGGTTTTAAAGGTCAATTTGCAAGGCATTTTGGTTTGCTAGTTTCCACAGTTACCTAGAATAATAAGCCATGTTCCAAATTTACCATGAATCATCTCTAATTTTTCTAGTTCTGAGGAAGCCAAGGGAGAGTAATCGTTAAATTAGAGCAAACAGGCAAATTTACAGAACTCTCAAATTTTCACTTGAGCGCACTGATTTTTGGCTCTGTCCAAACCGTATAAATTTTCTTCAAGATTTTCTGTCCTTGTATCTTTTCCAGCAATAACTTTGCATTAATGTCTGAGTAAGTTTTGATGAATTGTTCATTTGCTTGAAGACTTCATATATTGTGGGATAGACCTAGAAAGGACCAGAAGTCTAGATGGAGAAAATTACTCCGAGTGTGTTTTTTGCCAAGCAGACAGCCACAATGGCATGACAAGTTGGGATTTATGGCTCTAATGCCTGCTTGCTCCAATATTGGCAAGCATGAACTGTTACCAATACTACCATACAGGTTGTATTGCTCAGAACACATGGCCTCCTGTTTTATCTCTCTTCAAAATCAAAGTTGTGCAGAGGAAAGAAGAATAAAGTCCTAAAAGGAAGGAAAAAGGCGTGAATTCTCAACATGACTGGAGTAGAACAACAGATCACTACCAAATTAAGCACAATTAATTTTCCCTACATTGCCACATATACAATTCACTAGGACAAAAGCCTACACTCTCTCTGAAATCCTTTATACATTCACATAGGAAGATGTGCACATTAATAGATCCTGGGATGATTTCTGAAATTCCTTTGAACACACTATGTTTCTCCAGGAGAAGAAGAAAAGTTGCCAGACAAGATCAGACTGATGTTGAAGAAGTGCCTTTTTACTCCTTTTAACCTAGACATGCTGTTTAAAGGCAACATTTATCATCATTACTGCACTGTGCATCCAGCAACAGCCTAACAAAGGGTGCAAAAATTCCAGGATGAAGGACTCTGTCTTTCTGAAAGTTCAGAGCCTGGGTAGCATCCATGCTTCTTTCGCGCTGTGGGAAGGAACAAGCCAGGCTCTGTGCACGTCATTCAGATGGCCAAAAATACCAAGTCAAGTGATGGCAAAAACACAGTTGCAACGCCATGTGTCAGGATTTCGGGCACCACTGTGATCACACCTCGATGCAATATTTCCATCCTAGAAGCAGCTTGTTGCCAGAGTGCAAGTAAACTTCATAACTGACCTCCACGAGTCAGTCCGGGAGCAGGGAATTAGCAAGTGGCTCAGGCACTCTAGTCTAGGAGAAGAGTAAAAAAGGAGTGTGGCTGCAGCACCGGGAACAATGGCGCTTGTTCTCCTGCCTTGAGTGAAAGTAAACAAGTCCACTGTTATCTGACTTTGCCAAAACTCAAAATATAATGCTAGAAGGAAAAATAAGTTTTACAGAATTGAGCATATACAACCCTTTTCTTCCCTTCATAAATTGTATGTTACAGTAGTTGAAACTACCGGAGTGTTTACAGTATGCTATATATATAATGGCACATTTAAGCTTTTTAAAGGGTTTGGAACATTTCAGAAATGTCTCTGGTGCTGAAAAAGGCTAATGTATTACAAATCATATAGTATTTTAATTCAGAAAAAATATGTTTGGGTATTTCAACCTAGCATAAGGGTTAGGAAACTGAACAAGGATGCCATGAAGCATGACTGACAAATCAGTCGAGCTAGTCTGCTTCAGATACATATTGTGCAAGGCATTATCACTGCAATCAGTCACAAAAAATGCATATTTAGGTTTTTTACATTAAATACTACACCTGTGAACCTATGTAAAAGATATACAAAATATAAATGCCATCAGGACTGTATATTTCAAACTTTTTAAAATAAACACAAAGTATATATATATATGTAGGCATATAGGTTGTAATTTCAATGTCAACACTAGCACAGTTTGTCTCTTCTAAATACAGGCCTGTATACTTCCTAGTCCAACACATGCACCTACAAACACATGATCATGCATACAGCTTTACGTTCTGCTGTTTGCAGAAGAGTCAGAATATACAGCACTATACATTGTTTCAACTCAAAATTGATTGGCAAATTAAGAAAGATGCCGTTCAAAATAAATTCCTTGTGAACTACTTAAAAAAAAAAAAAAAAAAGACCCAGAGAGAACCAGGGATATAGCTATTTCATCTCAATAAAAACACTGAAGACCATGGTGATGACGACCTAAGATTCAGAACGCTTCGTCCGGCATGTGGTGGGGGTCACTCTTGGACAAATACAACAGTAGGTCTGGTTGCTACGACACATACCAAACACAGTTATAGTGAGGCATGGAGCTTTCACAACACCATCCAACCCAGCTCTGGGTTCAGAGTACCGATGTCTCTGACCGAAAGGAGACAGAGCAGTTGTACACTGTTCTTCTCACAGCGGGTGGTGCTGACGGGGATCTGGATGCCCATCTGGAAGGTAAACGTCGATTTGCTGGCCGAGCGGGGCGGGAGAAACCCTTCTCACTTGAGCATTTAGCTGGCACACATATCTAGAACACAAAGGCAATTCCTTGCTTTAACAGGTTACGGCTTTTGTGGAATGCAGCGGGAATGCAGGAAGACATTTGCGGTGACCTCAGAACAGGTGGTTGGAAGCTATTAAAAGGAGCACAGCAATGCACAGAATGCAAAAGAACAGCTATTTCCACGTACAGGGATTCTCACATCAGTTGTGGTTTAAAATATATGAAGACAAGTGTCAGACACAAGGAAAATTATAAAATATTACTGCAAGACAAAACTGACATTCACCTCTTATCTCTTAATTTTTGGAAGTTTTTTTGTCAATGAACACTGCAAACTATTCTAAGTGTAGAACTCAGAATACCATCTTATATTACTGGAGTATGATCTACTTACTTTTCAGGTATTTTTTGATAGATCCTATTTCAGCAGTCACATACTGCTGAGAACTCTGTTTCCTTTAATGCAGTGTGAAGCTGTTTGTACTTTTTAACTAATTCAGAATGGTTAGGTGTTAATACAGGGTCATGTCTACCTGCAGAGCCATAGATGCACAGGAAACCTAGCAGATTTTGATCATAGCTACAGTGATGTAAATTGGAAATAATGAAAATAAACCAAATGTCTCGTGTCACATGTAGTTCTTTACATCTTTGTGATATGAATGCTGCTGGACCTAAGATGGTAACTCCTAATCAGGCAGTATTCTATACTTAGTTTGTACAGATAGAAATGATAATATAAAGTGTGAGCCTATGGAGAAACAAAATCCACTCAACTTTGTAAAGTTATTCTGGGCTTACATCAATATAAACTCAGCCATTATCTAGTCATTATTTCTTTCCTCCATATTCACTGATGAAAATTTGTTTTCCTGTCAAAAGTTTATTACATGAAAAAGAAATCAGAAGCTTCACGGCTTTTTTCTTTCTGTGCTGAAGTAAAGATATGTCTGCTAAGCAACACATTGCATCACTGCAAGTCTGTCAGAAAGACATAAGGAAGAAAATCTTCATGGTCAGATTCTCAGCTGCTTAAATCCACATAGCTTCACTGAAGTCTGTGAATTTGTGGCAGTTTAAAGCATACCAGCTGACAGTCTGAACTCACTTAAGTTTTTCAGCTCAAAACACATCTGCCTTCTCTTTTTTTTGGGATTCTAAGGGGTGTATTTCTTTGTGTTCTTTGTGGACTTTTATAGAACCTGCAACTTGTGGTGTATTTTTCAAACCATCTGTTTCCTCTCTCATTAAGAAAGAATGCTGGAAAGGCAGCATTTCTAAACTTCTGTAAATAAAATTCAGCCAAATATAAATTAATTAGTCATGCCATGCTCTTCTGTTTCTGTGACCCTATGCTTGAATATATAGGAGAAACATGAGACATAAGTAAGAGGATGTCACTTTACTACTGGAAACCTTATGGAGTTACAATGCCCCTTGTCATAGGCAGTTTCAAGGAAATTTTGAACCAAGCAGCACCCTGGATACTGAAGAATCCTATTTAAGATTTCTATGGTTTTGGGCATGGCCAAGTGTGCTTAAGCCCTTTGGGAAGGCTTATGAAATAACACATCAGCTAAAGGGAGAGAGGGTGTTAAAACCTGATTGAAATTCTCACTAGTTCAATCCTAGCATAACTGCATTGCAGCTAAAATCTAGCTTTACAGAACAGCAGCAGGGATCAGAATCTGGCACACATCTTCACTGCTCATTCCTACTTACATGCCTTTGCCTTCCCACAACTCTATAATCTGCAGAGGAAATGCTCCTGATTCATCCAGATCCTGGCCTAAAGTATCTATTTTCAATATAATGTTAGTCTGCCTCATTTTAGAGTCTTGGTATGAAATGGAATTATTTAGGTTTTGCCATTCTTATGAACCTTACCTCTGGTAACTTCTGTCTCTCTTTTCCTTGCTTGAGTTGCTGCCCAATATGCCTGGCTGAATTCCTTGGAAATTCTTGCTTTTCTTGCTCAATCTGGAGCATTTCTAAATACTGACTCAGTGTCTCACAACCCCCATTGGTGAATTCAGAATTTGCCTGTGTCCACTTATCTTTGCAGCATTTTGCATTACATGGAGAAGTCGCTGTTGATTTTTCATAGGTTTTCAAAAGCTTTTCAACAACACCATAGTTCGACCTTGAGTCAGCTGAACGTGGGCGACCGGATAAATTACTTGGTCTCCAGTCATGCTCGTGAAGCATGTGCCTATAACCACTACTATTTGGAAGTCCATTCATGTGTTTTTGTTGCCCTGCTGTCCTGACAGCTTTGTTGGGGTTGCTAGTTTCTTGCTCCTTTGCCACAGAGAATTTGGGATTTGAAACACACGATGTATTTACAGCTTCTGTCCTGCTAGTAGCAGAGTCACACAGTGGGCCACAGGGTTTGTGATCTTCTGATACTGTTGGAGGCACCTGATTTTGTTGCAGAGCATTGTTACATTTATCTGTGTGAAATACAATCCGATTAAACTCATCAATCTTTGCTGCTAACATTTCATTTCTTTGGGTCTTTCCCAAAGTATACCTGGTGTCTTCCAAAAGATTACTGTGTGGGGTACCAGGGGCATAAAAGTCATTACTGTAAAAAGGGGTGCTGTGAGACTTGGTGTTTTGTTTCTGGTGCATCTTGTTGCTTTGGGCCATATTTCCATCTGAACAACTCTTTTGGGCTGACAGTGGGGAAGGCTCGCTTTTACTGTCTTTTCCAAGTTTGCCCACGTCGTATGCCCACGTGTTGTGGCAGAAACTTGTTGGAACATTGCACTCATTTTTGGTTAGAGGTATTGCAGCATTTACCATCACAGGAACTTTCACAGCCTGCCCTTCATGTGCACAGGCTGCTGCAGATTCATTCTTGTTTATAGGTGAAGGATTCCTTGGTTTCCCTCCATTCCAACAGTCCTGAGCCTTGCAATTGCTTTTGATGCCTGGATCTCTTATTGGTGCTTCAGAAAGCTGTACAACTGCAGAAAGTGAGTTTGTTAGGTGCCGAGAAGTGCTCCGTGGAGGAACTGGTGGAGCTTCCTTCTTTTGCCAAGGTCTGAAGTCTGTTCCTATGTCACCAGTAAGACCTTTGTAATACATGTCCTTCAAAGCCCTGGTGGAGCTCATCAGATTCTTCCTATTATTATGTTCCTCTGTTTCAAAACCAGCTGAAGTCTGTGATTCATTGCTGGACACATGGTTCACCTCAGGCAGAATAACTGTGTTTTGGGTTTCCTCAAATTCCCCCAGGAAAGGAAGTGACTTCATTCTGGAAATAACAGAAGAGGTGTTTTAGGGATGAGCAATAAGGATCCCTCCAGGGGACCTCAGCATGGATTCATTCTCCCCATGAGCAGGTGTTTTGACACTCACTGCTTAAAAGGTTTGGGAGCAGTTTTGTTGCAGCTGATATACCCAGCATAATTGAAACATACCTGAAGAATTTGAAGAAAGATCAACAAAAAGAATTTGTATTCCTTTCCTTTGCCACTAAAACTATTTTTCTGAGGTTTTTTTATTGCTGTTTTCTTATCTATCCTACAGTAATGACAGTGGGATCTTGTTCTAGTAACTCCAATGAGTCTACCTGACTACAAACTGAATGAAGAAAGCTTTAGGACATAATGTATCCTTTGTGTAGGTTTACTAACCTTACACATGACAGTAAAAATGTGTCTTTTGAGATCTGTTAAAAAAGCACCTTTAGAAACTATTAATCAGCTATGAATCTATTTGCTTTAAAGATACAAACAGTATCCCAGCTACAATAATAAATTAGTGACAGTCAGCTGATGACACGGGGGAGGGTAAGAAATCCCTCTGCTCTTTGGGAGCATCTGAGAAGATCTCGCCATGATGCAACTTCCAGGGGTCTCAGTATGGCTGAGACAGCCTTTCTCACTCGCTTTCATGTGCATGCTGTCACACCACAGGTTCAGTCTTACCTGAGAATTTCTGCCCAACTGGAGAGGTAGACTGGTGTCTGGCTTGCTAAAGAAGACCATGAACATTGAGTTTTTTAACAGATGATGAGACGTTCATTTCCTATACTTTTCAGGGTCTGGTTTGCCATCTTATGGTGGCTCTTCCTTCTCTTGCCCTCTCTGTACTCTTGGATCATCGGTTCCTGACACATCCCCCAGGGCTAGATCTGGGCTTTAGGTGAGAAACTTTCCAGCCTGACAAACCCATACAGTGTTGTCTAAAACTGCATGGAAATGGGGCCAGGAAGACAGAAATAACTGTTCATTTTCCCAATCCTCTATACAGTCATTAGAAACAAATACACTTTCATCTCATATAAAGAACAAATTTCAATTTGTAGGTACTGTAGATAAACTTCATTTCGCTTGTAAAGCACGCCTTTGTATCATATTTCATCATATTTCATTTGATTGTTTTATGCTGAGCACTGAAACAGTAGGAGGGTAGGAACAGCCCAACTCCTAAAAAATCCAACAGCAGATCTGCCTTCAAAGTGAACAGCGTAAGGACCACAATCTCATTATTCATTTACTTCCTCTAACATAAAATGTCCAAATATGCTTTTACCTTCTGTGATTGGACTTCTTTCGAATCTCCTCTTGATAGCTGCATAATTCTTCACTGACTCTGGCAAGTTCTTTAAGAGCCTTTATAAATACAAAAACAGTCCTTTAATACAAACATTTAAAATGGTATCTCCAGAATTATTTTTAAACTTGTGGTCATTTGCATTTAAGACTCACAGCAGAGGAAAGCAGTACAAGAAAAGATATAGAAATGTCCCCCCATTATGAACAGAGGTTAAAAGCATGCTGATAACACATTTAAACAGTGCAAAGACACTCATCAATAGCAATCCTGCAAAGAAGTGGAGACACTTGTGGAAAGCTAAAATAAGGGAGATCAGTTCCTTAGCTTAACCTGTTGGGCCAAAGTCCTCAGTATTTTCCTCACCCGTGTAACTGGAACATGCACATACTTTACTTACTACATTGAGATCACCAATATAATTCTTGGTATTTTTCTTGGAAGTTTTAATGCTGAGGCTGTCTTCAGGTTCCTCGTGGTTCTCAAAGGCCAGACTGTCCATTAACGGAGTATTGTTTCTGCTCTTGGCTCTGGTTTCTTTCCATTCATGTTCTGTTTTACTGGGCAAACTCCCTTTCTCCACTCTGTCGTTTGCCACATTGTGTTGATAGTTCAGCTCCACTGTGTCACTCTCTTGTGAAGTAGGGGAATGCATTGACAGCTGCAGCATCTTGCTCTGAATGGCCTTGTTATCATGGATGTTCATATTGCTCTCCCTTCTAAGTTTTACCTCCTGGTAAAGCTGAAAAGAACCTTCTATTAAATCATGGTATTGTAACAAACTTTATGGTAAAAAAACATTTATCTTGTGTTTTGAAGGATACTTCACTCAGTAGCACCGATTAGAAAGATTCTATACATGTGTTAGTAGAAAAGTACTGAGTCACCTAGTGTGAAAATCCACATCCCATTATTGTCACAAGATAAGGAAAGGGCTGTTACCACTCACGAGCTCTCTGCCGTGGTTTTAACGTATGGCTTCCACCCATGGCTGGGACTGGAAGAGAATGGCCCTGCCTTGAGCAGAAAGCTGCATGGTTGTCTTGCAAGTAATATGAGCATACTATGTGGTGGACAAATCCCCGATCTGATGGATAGGGAATGTGGGGGAATGTGAAGGAGAGAGAGGGTTCTGGCTACGTTACAGCCTGTTAAAGTATATTATTTGAAGGAGGGGAAGTAAATTCTCATAAAATACAGTGTCATCTGCACTAGAGCAGACCCTTCTAGTCCTCAGGCAAGTGGAATTCCTCCCTGGAGTGATAAATCAATAATGCAGAATGGTATTATTTGGCAACATGTTGTCACCTTCTTCTTTCACGCTCTCTGCTGAGATCAGTGGTTTCATTAGTAAATGAAAAGGTGTTAATTCTGGTCACCCAGCACATTCAAACTAGGAACTGTGGTAAATTATAAATTAGAAAAAATAGCAACATCATAAGAATCTTTTCTGCTTACAGAATAATGTCCAGTGCCAAGAATCCCACGGCTCTTTGTAAACATTCTTTCTTAACTTGCTCTCATGAAGAAAGCACACAGACACCTCTGAACAGCCATCTGCCTGCCCTCTCACAGCGCACAAGGCCATCACAACAGCTTTTGGAAGGACAGTGGAAAAGATTAACAACATGAAGAACATGTGGCCATTTCAGGGGTAGTGCTGTGGATTAGGAGTATTCTCACGTCCAGAGACTTAACATTTGACCTCATCCTGGGCTTTCGGACTTCACTCCCACAGCCCAGCTGCTCATGGAAACTGAGGGCTGAGCTTTGTAATTTCCAAGAAATAAGAGCCTCATAAGGATTCAGCATAGCAGTAAGAAGGAAGGATACCATCCCATAACTATAATATCATCTCCTAAGCCCCACAGGTCTTCCTCAAGGAATCCAGGAACTAAGTTAGGTTTGGTGGGCTGAAGAAAACTACCAAGTAAAAATACAAACTGATACAGTAGCACAAGTTTTATTGATGACATCCTTTTACAGGTGATGGCATTTAAAAGGTATATATCTGCCCTTTTCTCCAGCCATGTGGGTTTCGGAGAAGAAACGTCAGGCATCTGAAATCAAGACACAGCTTAAGAGGGGACCTTAGGATACCAACAACCTTGGGGTACCATCTGCAGTTTTGTTTGGTCCTGCAGTAGCCAGCAATTTGCTTCATTCTTTTCCCCTCAACGCATTCCGTTCTTTATCTCTGTTTCTGTCTCTGTATTGTTTTCCTAATCTATATACTAATAAAGAAAATGATGAAAACAGTCTTTGCTGACATTGTCAGGACTACTTATAGCCAGAATTCCTTTTCATTATCATAATTCCAAAAAAGCTCATATACCTAAGAAAGTGAAATTCAACTACATACACAGATCACATTACTAACTTTTGAAGCATTCTCACCTTGACAGTGAAATTAGCTAAGACTGCACAGAAAAGTCCTAATACAAAAGGCAAAATAAGTCAAAGACCATCATGCTAAAGTCTGCAAGAACTGCAGGTAAAATATGAGAGCTGACATTATGGAGTTATGCTGCAGGCTGGTTTAATGGGCAGTGTATGGCTGCAATTCCTTTGGCTCCGACCATTTTCCTTCTCATATTTTCATGTGAGAAGTCTCTGCCATGCATTCCTGTGTTGCTCAGCCACAGGACACTGTTGGCAGAGAGCAAGCAAAACTACTCCATGGGCATATTAGACGAAAAATGTGGAAAGCTCACTAATGAAAAGGCTTGCCTCTATATGCTGCCAAGCAGACTCAGTTAATGCATTTGAGTGTCAGAGGGTTCTGCTGCAGGGACAATTTGGGGATAAAAGAATAATAAATAATTGCTGTAACTATTTCTGGAAGGAGATGTATTGCAAATGGCAGGGAGTGTTTGCTAGTATGTGGAAACACAAGTGGCATTGGAACTTTCATGCTATTTACTGTACCTGCTTTCTCTCCTAAAAGCCATACATAAATGGAACAGATTCTAGCCAGAATGAATCTGTATCATGAAGCATTTAATATACACATTCTTTTTAATATTACCATTTGCCCCAGCAGACCTGTGCCATCTAATTCTTTTTTTGCCAGACAATTATGATACCAAAATTTTTTTGTTACTAAATATGCGTTTTTCTAAACCCCATATTGTTCAGTATGTACTTGAAAAAAGTATGTATAATATAGGCAGTGTGGCTCATGCCCAGTAGAACTGTCAGCAGTATATACAGCCAATAATCTCATAGCACACAAAGCCACATTTCACCTCCTGATTTGTATTCATGACTATTAAATGAGCAATTGTAAATACTGCTTAATCCCAGGCTTTTCATCCTACCATCAGCTATTAGAAACTTCCAGTGACACATAGGAAGTAGGATAAAATTCAGAAAAAAAAAAAAATTAAGTGACTCCATGTCGTTTCACCCCAAGTGAATATGGTAGTTCAGACTTTTGTTTAAAAGTACCTCTTCTATTTTCTTCTGCATGATCTTCCATTGACATTCCCATTCTTTCCTTTCACTGTCAAATCTCTCCAGCAATTCCATCTTTTCTTTATTCCAGTTCCTCTCAGTATTCTCCAGTTGTTCACGCAGGTCCATGGCTACAGTCTGTGCAACAGCAAAACTTCTGCTTTTTTTCTTTCTTCCCTGAATTTTTCCTAGAAGTTCATAAGAATAAGTCTTGTGTTTTATTATAGCTTTCAGGGAACAAAAACAACCAAGCAAATTTCCAAAATTAATAACTGAAACATGCTTGCAGGAGACAGTATAACACGATTGCTTGATATTTATCTGGAGTGTGACTGAAATACAGATGAGCTAAGCATTATAGGACATAAACCTAAGCGCAGAGAGGTCCGGTCTGGAAAGGGGAGGTGTAACACACATTCAGCATCACAGAATTCAGTAACATCTGCCACAGTAGTCTCTGTACCATGGCCACTTCACATCTTTGCCGTTCCTCTTCACTGTAAATGTGTTTTCAATGAATTTAAGTCTGTATGATATTGAATGGCACTTCAGGACCTTGGGATCCTGCCATATCTGCCCTTGAGGGTGAAAGCTATTTTTGTGTTTGTTCAAAAGACAACTGCAGATGTAAAGGTATCGTGTTTGCTCACGTGCTCCTTGCACACGTGCATGAAGCACGACAAGGACTGTCACATTCTTTCAGCAATTGAAGACTGTAAACTTGATATACCCAGGAAATTCTCATGGCTATATGAATGCTTTGGAATATGTGAAGGAAAACTGGACAGGAAAGCTAATAACAGTTACAAACACACATACAGTAGAAAGTCTATCTATCTATCTATCTATCTATCTATCTATCTATCTAAAGGACTATAGGTCAGTAAGAAGCGTTCAAAAATTTGGATTTACAAATCTAAATCTATAAATGTTAGTTTCAGAACCAGCACAGGGAAAACTAGAAAATATTCTCCAGTAGCACTAACCAACCCCAACCTGGTTCAAAACCTTTCACATAATATTTGACTAATCTGTGCTTCAGTTTCTTCTTCCCCTTCAGAAGTCTTTAGCATCTTAGCAACCATGAATGAAAAAATTATTAATTGAACCACTAAACACACATGTTTTAAGAGAAATATTTTGGATCTGCTTATCTGACTTTGGAGCAAAGCAGTTATAGATTTTATGGGCCTGGTGTTCCTCTTGCTTTCTTAGGCTTTACGGTAGAAACCCCACAACCACCAGCACATTTACTATGCCAGCAAGGCCGAAATAACACGCATTCATTCAGTTATGAAGGCTCCTGTGATATAATGGCTGGTACACACACGTTGATACTTGAGTTTGTTAACTTCAGCTCTCAAAGCCAATTGCTGTGTTACTTAGGTGGACATGGAATTTAGTTCTAGTAATAAAACGCCTCTGCATTGCTTTGTACTCCTGCCAGAAACAGAATAGGTAGGCAAATGAATTATCAGAGTTAACTAGGGATAAGCCCAGTTTACTCTCCTGCAACTGGTTCATTTTCCTGACTGATGACCAGTGATTGTCAAACTCACAGAAACTGCTGATTTTATCCCCCACATTTTCTATGATATGGCCTGAGCAAAGTTCTTCTCCATCCCGTATGTTATTGGGCAAGCCTTGTTGATCCAGCTGTGGCTACCACGTAATCACCATCTACCAGCATCTGCGCTATTTCAGCTGACTGGGGAAATTATGTCAAACTTGGAGTCAGCTTCTTTCATGAACAAGCAAGCAGAAGAGCTCAGATGAAACCCAACAGGTTACTCAGGTCTTTGGTGGTAGGAACTTCTCCCACAGGATCTCCCAAGCCTTTGTGGAATTAACCCTAACTCAGGGCTTGTGGAACAGCTTACCCCAAGTACTTGCCTTGGAGCTCTGGAAAGGCAATCTGTCCCTCAACTATCTACAAACAGATTTCAAACCCTTCTTCTTTCCCCTGCCTAAAATCATACAGAGCAATGTTATAAAAACATAAAACTCCTTGAAACTAATTGCTGTTGAAAGACAGCACAGAATTCTCATCAAAAAGGAAGTCAAGTACTGGTTTGCTCACAGCCTCTTAGGGAATGCAGCCAGGCTATGAAGATTGTACCTCTCCAGGACAGTGTTTTAACATTGTGCCAGACTCCAGCAAGTGTTGACCAAAAACAACTTGCAAAAAAATTCTATTACACTTAAGATCTGTTGCAATCTAAACATCTATAGGTATTGAACTCTAAAAATATTTCAATACTTTCTCACTTCGCTAACTCAAAAGCTGCACTTTTTAGTACAGTCATTTGATTTTATTTTAATTTTTTGGCTACATTTATGTCTTGATAACTCTTAAAGATACCTCTGAGAAATAAACAAAAGTCAAATCTCTGCTCCACTATAATTCTTATACAAATACACATCAGAAAAAAAAATTTTAAATCCCATGTGTAAATACTGTAAAGCCACGGACAAGACAGGCAGACATAATCTGCCAACAACTTGTACAAACGGTGATTTTGCTCGTGCACTATTAATAATAATGACCATGTTTTAATCAGCAACATATTGCTAGAAAGGTCAATACTGTGTAGCCCATTTTTTTACACATATAACAATAGATATAATATATACTCCTTTCAAGCATGAATATAGCATTGAAAAGGCCCCTAGTGTTTCCTTAGTGCTGGAAACTACTCTTGCCATGTTTGCATTCATCTTAATAATTTTCAGGTTGTTTCATATGGAACTCTGATTATAAGAAGAGACTGGAGACAGCCTCTGAAGGAAATCAAGTCTTGAGAGAGGTTAGTTACAGAAGTTACAGATTGTCACTTGTAGCTCTAAGATCCACAAAAAGCTTGTATTGTTCCTTAGGCTTCTCTGATTTCCTCTTGACATAAATTCTGAGAAGAAAACTCGTATTTATTGATGTTAGCAGCTGCTATATAGTTTTGCTGCTATTGTACAGTGGATCAGTACCTCAGAGAGTTTTGACTCCTATTTCTGCCTCTCTTCCTCTCCTTTTTCTGTTTCTGGTGTTTCTTTTGGTTTTGTGTGGGGTGTTTTTGGTGGAGTGCAATGTGCAGTCCTGGCAGTACGCCCTCTGCCTGTATACTGCACCGAGGTGTCCCCGTGGGTACTTCACGTGGCTTAAGCAACCCAAAGCCATGTAAAATGCCACATTATAATTTGCTCTGTGTACCAGAACAGTATCTATGCTCTTGCAGTATTGGCAATTTCTGCATGTCCTAGACAAGGTCAGAAGCTCATTACAACAATCAAATTAAGCAAATAATCAATTTTGTCTGCATCAGCTGCATTTTCCCTTAACTTTTCCTTTAGCCCTCCCTTCTCTCAAGCGAAAAATGTTTTAAGCATCTATTTGATGTCAGACATTATTCTCCCATATCTTACCCATACCCTTTCTAGCCACATATTAAAAATACAAGATATTCTGCAAACAACCTCTAGCAACTTCTGAAAATAACCTGCTTGACATCAGCTGAGATGTTATTTTTCAACAGAGTTTAATCAGATTAGATGTGCATAATCATTCAGACACACGAATCTCCCCTTGTTTTTACAAAAAAATGCAATCAAATTATATTTCCAAAATAGTGCTGTATTTTGGATGACTAAGAAAATTGTAAACATATGTATTTGTTCAATTATAAATGTGTGCCATGTGTCACAATAACCAGCACTTTACATACAAAGAAAGTACAGTTGAGTGAGAGAAGGGAAAGAAAAGAGAAAGAGGGAGAAATGAGAGACAGCAAATGAAAGAAAGAGAAAGTAAAAATAAAGGAGAGAAAAAATAAAGAAAAAAGAGAAAGAGAGGACTCAAGTGCTTACAATGCTGTCATCCCTGTTCTGTTAATAGATCTCTGCCTGCACTGAAGAAACTGAACTAATGAGAGCCTTTCTTTAAGCATAAAGACCATATATAACGTACATGAACATCACATTACATATAAATAACATTAGAGGGAAGTTTAAATAACATGATGCTTGCCACATCAATAATTTGCTTTCTTTTTTCATCTTAACTGTTCAAAAACACTGATTTAAAATAAACTGCAACCATACCTTTCATGGAATAAGAAATCCTTTAGGGGTTTTTCAGTCCATTTCTAGGCAGCAGCGAAAGCAATGAAACGCATAGCTAGCAGGGATCCTGTTCTGTGAATCTTGATCTTTAAAAGAAATAAGAAAGCTAAGCAAGATACAACCTTTCAACTGGGGCAGCATTTGCAACTCTCTTTGAATAACTCCTCAACTTTTGCAAACTGAAAAACAGTTCCGTTCAGCATCATCCCTGCAGCTGGCTTCCACGTGACGTCAGTGCACAGAGGATGGTTTTAAAGCCATCTCTTCCAACCCCCAGCTTTGTAACTTTATATCTCCTCATATTTTGTGTAAACAACTCCAAGTCCAGGACATTTTTAGGTTTTATAGTGCAGTCCAGTCTTTAAAGCTTGCCAAAGCAGCTACTATTAATATTAAAGCTATGACAATAGGCAATTTTAGGTTTCTTTTATTGTCATCCATGCTGTAAAGGAAGATTTTTTGCTGTCTTTCAGACCCAGTTTTCAGGGTTTTATTTTTCAGTATGATCGTTTTGAGCTTTGCAACTTGATCCTCATAAACTGCTTTGTAAAGGGAGTTTTGTTAAAGCAGTTGTTTTGTTGGTTAACAGCTTTCTTAAAGAGCTAAAAGCAAACCATTCCTCCCTAAAACTTTTTTCTGTATTCTAAATATGCTCTCACTTATGAAATACAGAATTATTGGGCACTGTCTAATCCTACTGTCCTGCATTCTGGGAATGGCAATAATGCTTTCTTTGGGATATAACCAAATACTCCTGATATTTAAAAAAAGTTCTGGATCAGATTCTCCAGTCTGTTAAGACACTTTGCGTCTCAGCAAAGCAAAGCACTTGAAATTGGATGAAGTATCTCCCTTGAACAGGGAAACTCATCTCTGGCACAAGGCTGGTAAGGACAGTCCAAAAACACCTGGGGCTGGATAGAACTCCCCAGTGGGAGTGTCCACAGCAAGTGCTGGCATGGGATGAGGGAAGGGAGTGTATGTGACAAAAGCAATCCAGCAAGTGTAAGTCCACAGGAGACCCTGAAGCCAGAGCTGCAAAATTTAGCTGCTCCCCCTGTTGAGCTGCAGGCAGCAGGAGCCCAGCTCACTCCGTAGGTCTCTGCCCACCACAGTAACTCTCCTGTTGCACGCTGTGGTTAAACTGCTCTCATTTGGCACACTGGGAGAGACCCCAGGGTGAAGCTTCACACACGTACCACTGCCCTGCTGGATACTCGGGCTTGGGTGTGCCTGGGGAGGGACTCCATCTGTCAGCAAATTCACCTGTCAGGGAACATTTTGCCCCACATGTGCCTAGAGCAGGACCACAAAATGCTTGATTCAGGCAGCATAAAACTGGAGAAATCCTGATATCAGATGGGTGTCTCTGAATGCCCTAAGCAGGAGCGATGCATATTTTTGTGGGCAGCACAGCTGATGACAGGAGGATCAGTGAAACACAGGGCACAACATAAGGACTCACACATCCTTTGCTTAGTTAGCACTCTACAACTGTAAGTTTTTATCTGTGATAAAATCCATGCACAGTATAAAGATTTTAGCTCTGGGTGCATTTTATAGTAAATACCAAACCACGTTTCAGAGAAAAGACATTTTTTCTCCTTATATGGTGTAGCTGTAAGTCTCAGTGACTACATTAATAGGGTGCTTATTCTGCTCCCATGTAACATAAATAATGGGACTTGGGCTATATGTGAAAATTTTCAAGATGATCTAAAAATTGAATAAATATGCCCAAGTACACAAGTGAATGTTCCTGAAGAAAATCCCCAGACTGTAAGGATTTAAATCTAAAGCAACAGTATGACTTTCTTTTGTGAGGTTAGGTCCCAGGCGCCAGCTGACATGGCTGGAGCGAAGCTGGAGTGCCTGGGGGCAGAAGTGAGCCCACAGCTGGAGGCCAGGCGCCACGGCACTGCCTGCTCCCTGAAGCCAGCACAGCTGCACCACAGCACATGAACACAGACTCTTAAGACATGTTTTTTTACTCTTACCCATCGACATAGGCTATTATTCTTGTATCTTTAATATTGCTAGCTCCATGCCTCTTGTCTTGCTACATGGACTCTTTGAAGTAAAAACAGTAAAAATAAATAAAACAATGGACTAAATGCCAGGCTTGAGTTTTCAGTCAAGCAAAAGCCTACATTTCTGTCAGTGTGAGGAATTAGAAATGTGTGAGACTGAGGGGCTCATTAGGAGACAAGCACTGGACTCGCCTGATAGGTCAAAGGGACATTAAATTCATCCTAATATGGGAAAGGCAGAGAAAAGTTGAGACAAAGAAAACATGAAGTGAGTTCCAAAAACATGGGATCATTTTTCTATATATCCTTAAGTGTAGTAGTAAAGACTTCTGCTTTTGAGGAAAAGAAATGATTCAACAGAGTCTGTGCCTACTGTTCCTACTCAAGCAGCAGCAGAAAAAGCAGCAAATGTGGCTTTCTGGTCTCTGGCATAGGTAAAATAAGGAGGAAGGCTACTGTAGGCTTATTACATCCAATACATTGCTTCCACAGGAAAGTGTAAGCTCTGCTTGTGTCAAAAGTCAGCACCTGAACAAAAAAAGGTGCAAAGGCATTTTAAACAGGACCTCTGCTAACTTCTCTTTATCATGCAAGACTGGAGACAAAGCAGCATGAGTTTCAGCATGGGCTATAATCTGATCATATGCTCAGGGTGGTGGCTCATAGCCTGTACTCAAGACCATTTTAGAGCATCTTTGGTTCTGCTGAACCACCTTGGTTATGGCACACCCATTTTGCTATGGCAGGAAGGAAGAAGAGCACTGCTGCCACTGCAATCAACCCAATCACAAGATTAGATTCCTGAACAATGTACACCTTGATAATCCTGGTATATACATCTTGGGAGTGGATACATACAGCGGGACATGCGCAGAAGGGAATACAAATTCTGTCTCCTCTTACTGTGTTGCACTTCTGCAATAGGATACAACTCAGTGGAGAAATAGAGCTAACAAAGTGTTATGTCATGTCACTTCTCCAAGGTTACATTGGAAATCGGTGGCAGATACTTTAGATGTTTACTTTAAATAGAGCCACCGTAATTTTCCCCATAGGCAACCGCATGTGTAATGGCAAAAGTTGGGTTTGAATATCACTTCCCCTGGAATTAAATCAGAGACAGAAATGTAAGCCAATGGGAACTACGTCCCTGATACTGATGCCTTTAGAAGTCTCCTACTCACCTATCAGATTCTGGGGTGATTAAGGAGAAGGGCATGCAATACCCTGAAGGTCTGCTTGTTTTCGTAAACAACTCCCAAAGTTCATGTGCAGTTCATCTCTTTTTATAACACATATCTAGACAGCCATGTTTTTGGCAATTTTCTATTTTCCAACTGCCAGGCATATTTCTGCACTATAGCACCTGCTCTCTTCTAGTTTTGATCCTGAAGCACTGTTGACATGTGTCAGCAGACACTTATTCTATCTCTAAACTGGAGCTTCAGGCATGGATATTTCTAGTTGAAAGAAATAACTCTGATCCTAGAGAAAATGATCATTCTAACATCATGGGAATTTTTCAGTAGTAGTAAAGAAAATATTTGTAAAGGAATTTTGTTAGGGCATTCAGAACCAGCTCTCTATAAGAAACAAATTTAATTGAATTTTTCTGTTTGCATTAAAAGAAAAAAATGCACCTACTCCCTAAATTAGATAAAAATTCATTGGAGATACTGCCAATTTCCACAAGTGTAAAAATATCAGAATTAGATCTACAGATACTAGATCTTTTCCTTTTGGAAGAACATGGAATGAATCCCCTGGGAACACAGGAAACAGAAATTTAATATTTCAGAGAAGGGTTAAATTAAGGCAATCTCATGGTTCAAATTCAATTACTTTTTTCCTCCAGAACATGAATATTTCACCACAATATTCCAAAATGGGAACTGTGAATCTGCTAAGTGAGATTTGAACTGATACGTAACGTGGCATATCCAGCTTCTTGCCACATGCAAGCAAAATCTATATTCTTCTTACTATTTCTCTTCAGAATTCCAAGCTGTGCAGCAGGCAGACTCAGCGAATCAGCAGTGTTCCGTCTGTCTCTGCCCTGCCTGGCTCCAACGCAGTCCTGCCAGAGGATGCTGAAGTATTCAGCTGCATTTGCTCACTCACCTGTGAGACTGTCTTTGCTTACCAGGCCAGTAACTGAGTGGGGAGAATCTGCCTCCTTTCTTGGCAAGTATGATTACTGCATTTCGTAATACCAAGTTATTTCAATTTAGCAAGACACAGAATACTTATTTATTTGGCTAGATCTTATCTTCTGGCTATGGATAAATGTCCATACTCATTTTATTAGCTTTCTCAGCAACTTTTAAAATTGTGCAATATCTGGTGTGAAACAGATCAGCTGCTCCAATCACTCCCTTCAAGCTGAACGCAAAAGGACAGGAAAAACACATCTCATTTCTCACTGAGATTCCTCTGTTTGTGGGGCTCCTCACCATTCTCCTTGCTCATCACAGACTCAAAGACTGTGGGGACCTTCTAAAATGATTTTGTATGCTTCAGTGTGCTTTAATTTCATACTGCAGCCTGTGCATTAGCTTCCTAAATGTCCCAAAAGGTTTCACCTTTGATTCTGTTTTGCTGATGCCTGATGGAAAGCTCCAACTATATCCAAGAAAAAACACTGTGAGAAATCAATGGGGTTGTAATTGTCAGTGCTGTGCAGAGGTTTTCTCCACCTCTTGTCTCAACAGCTCATTCTCTTACCTTTTCTGATTTCTGAAAGAGAAACAAATCTTTCCCAATTACTTCCAAAATTTATTTAATGTATGGATTCAGTGTGTTACTACTGTACAGTAGTACTGCTACTGATACACTCACTCTAAATCAAACCTGCTCTACTCATCTCTATTACATACAAGACCAAGAAAGGTATAAAGAAGTGTGGGTTACAAACTGGAAGCCCAGAACTTCAGATCAGATTTAAGTATGATTTTTTATCTCTTATGGAAATTGAGTCAGTAACATTTAAAAAAACCTAAATGATCTTTCTTTACCCTATGTGAGATAATAATGCAGAAAGAAACTGAAAAAGTCAGTCTCATGCTAACATTTGACATGACAAGTTTAAGCCTCAAATTATAATATTTTTAATGTACAAATTGCAAATCCATGGGGGGAAAAATCCTAGTATCTCTGGCAGTTGCTAAAAAACAGAAGGCCTCTTCCAGTTACAGAAAGTCACTGTGAGAGGATGGTGTGCTTGATCATATCTTTCCATAATAGTTTCTAATTTTGTGGGACTTAATTTTTAGGCAACGGAGCACAAATTAAAGAAGTTTATAAATTCCTGAAAATTACTTTGAGCCTGACTTTCTCCTTAACTGGGCCACCAGTCAAGGCTATCTATTAATCTCATATATATTGATTACAATTTTCTTTAGACATATCTCACCAACTATAAAATAGATAATGATGACAGCATCCCCTTATAGGAATAAGTATTTGGGTTAAAACAGGGAGTTGAGTGATTTAGCTGATCAAGGTTACTACACCTGCAGAGTATCCTGAGGGAAAACTAGACAAACTAGGAGAAAAATACACTATTTTTTAACACCAAATATTTTGAGTTTACTATTTTCTTCATTCTCTTAACACAAATTTTATTGCCCCACCTCTGCTGCTCTCTGAGAATTTTCCCTCAAAACAGAGTCCCTGAACTATTTCAGGTAACAGAGCACAACTCAGTCTTAGAGATGAATTCTTCTCACTGGGGAATAAATTAAGTGAACAGAGTGCTAGCATGATAAATCAAAGGGAATCCTTATTGCCAGCTAGAAAAACAGCTGCTTTATTTATCATCACTACTTATTACTAGATTATTCAACACAACAAATGCAGAAAAAAATAGTCACTAATACACATACTTGTTCCCCTTTCACGTTTTTTGGACTCAGTGGTTTCAACATAGGCTGAATAAAACAGAAAAGAAAAGGGAGCTCCATTGGGCATTTCAGATGAGGTTTTCATAGTGGGAGGTCTACTGTTCGTAGGAATGTGAATGTGAATGAAAGACACTGAGTTGCCTGTACTCTTACTTCAGGAATTTTCAGTGACTATTGATGCACGCTTATGTGCACAAGCTTCCCTCACCTGTGCTTGCTTGCTACCAAAGGCATGATTAGACAGGGGTCACTCAGCAAACCCAGAGTTACCATGTTCATTCAAAACTCGTGCTGAAACCTGGAGAGAGAATGTAGAGCCATGGTGGCCACAGACTGGGAAATGTTATCCGATAAACTCAATATCAGACAAGGTGACTTAAATGACTCCCATCACTAGCCACATTTCCAGATATAGTGCTCTGTATACCAGCCAATCTGATTTTTGTCCCCTTTGTGGTGTCTAATCCACATAATACAGTGCTGAAAAACATTATCACCACAATCATGCAAATTATATATACAAGCTCTGACATAAAACTGCAGAATACACACAGAATGTGATTTTACTATTCATATGTGGCTAGAATACAAATTCTTTTTCTGGGAGAGAGAAGAGGAAAGTAACAGAGTCCTCACACCCACCATGAATAATTCTGTTTTGCTTCTGATTTGGTGCAAATTAATGAATATTAAATTGGTTCCAGTCACTCAGGAAATTTTTATTCAAAAATGATAAAAACAGACAAAGTGAAAATTCCATTTTCTATTTGCTTACCTGGTATACCATGGTGAGCAGGTTTCCTATGCAACTGGGTAACTTTTTGGTATGGTTTTTTTCAGGTTTTTTGGTTTGGTTTTGGTTTTGGCAAACAAGTAGTCTTCAGTGTTTTTACAGCAGTGGCTATTACAGAAACTATGTCTCTTGCACTTCTTATCTTGGAGGGTGGACAAAATAAACAAACTGAAAATAACACTACAATGAACAGTAAATGATGAATGGCTTACAGTACAAAAAACAGTGTAAAAAGGAAGACAAGTTTAAATATTGTTGTGTATGAAAGGGATGAAAATAATACAAGGATGAGAATAAGTAAAATGATAGGCTGGAACATCTGGGAAAGTAAATACAAAGACAAAGAGAACAGTCAATTAATGGAATAGCAAGTCCAAAGTTTCAACAAAATAAATAGTGATTCAGACTAGGCTTGTGGAGGGACCAAGTGCCCATCTCCCATTTACTTCAGCAGCAGTTCTGCATGGTCAAGCCCTGAAATGTCCAATTGTTAAATGTTCAATTGTTGTCATTTGTTCAGACAAAATAGTTATCCGTTTGCTTTAGATTTGTACAAGCCCATGCAGTGCTCTGCCTTTAAGCTAATGGGAGCTCTACAAGCTCAGAACTACTGCTAGATCAGAAAGTGAGCATGCTAAACACCGTCTCTGTTTGATTTCATGCAATACATGTATAGTAATTGATTAGCTTTAAACTCACTGCGTCTGTGACTTTCTGATACAAGGAAACAAAAGACTAATTAGTCAGCATAGGAATAATAGCTGTCAGCTTCACCTGGCAACTACTTCGACTGTAAACTAGCAAGACAGCACAAAGTAAATTAACACAGCAAGAGACTTACAAAACATTGAATAACTTCATTAGTAATAACAAGATACGCCAACTAGAGGATTGCATGATAAGATAAGGGTAGGTAATCTTCATTTTTCATGGCAAAAGATCTTGAGTCAGCAAGGAATTTGCCCCCCAAAACCTTTCTGAAACAATTCTGCATAAAAATGAACCACAAAAAAGATGCCTGTTACCGCTGCATGCAAGCAGTGACCCACAGGCCTTCAACAAGATGCAATCAGTTACAGCAACTCCAATATTCACATTACTGTGTGGCTCTGTGACTCCATAAAGTAGATTTGCATGGTTTCTTTTAACCTGTGGTTTGTCATATTCTCTACAATTTTTGAAATTTAATGTTTTGTACTGTTTAACAAAATTTCCCTTCTTTTCATTTAACAGGAACTCAACCACTAAGAAAACAATCATGTTAATTTATGTACCAAAAATACTGCCTGTACTGCCTTTAATGGCACTGAAGGCACAACTCTGTCAAATACAATTGCAAAGCCAGAAAGGAGTAAAATCTTCTACCTCCTAGAACATAAGTTTAATTTCCAGGAGACTAGACTTACTCACTGTTCACAAACAACTCTATCGGTGGAATATGTTTTCATAAGGCCAAAGGAGGATTTTAAGTAATTTAAGAAATAGTGATTTTTGTCCACTGCCTAGAATAATGAATTTTCATATTCCATAAATTGAATTTGAGGTTTAATTTGCTTGGCAGAGCCTTTTTACCTGTAGGCCGTAATAAGTAAAAGTCTACCTGACTCACTGACAAAGGTTCATCTGCACTTCGATCGTCCGAAGACTTTGGAACTTCGAGTCTGTCGATGAAAGCCTGGAGCTCTTTCCTGAAGGCCTTCATCTGCGCATTGATCCGGTAGAGAAGCTCATGCTCACGTATTCTGCTGCCATCGTCTTCCTCATCCATCAGTCCAAAGAGGTCCCCATTAGCTACATAAATTCTTGCCTCTGTTATGATGGTGCTCGTGTCAGCAATTAAGCGATCTATTGTCTTGCCCAGCCGCTCCGCTTCAGAGCGAATGTCCTTCATCTGCTGCCTGTCAGTGAAGCTTTTCTGCCACCCAGATGGCGTTGGATAAAAAGACCTTGTGGGTGTCAGGCACCGAATGTTGCGCACCTCTTCGGAGTCACTTTCCCCACCAATGGGACCTTCCCGTTTGCGGTGAGGAGGGCGGGAATCATCATCACTCTCTTTTTTTCCTGCATCACTTTCCGCATCACTGTCTCTAGGACTGCCACGGATACCAAGATGAGAGGCCAAGTCGTAGCGCTGCATGTTGGACATTAAGAC
Source organism: Atrichornis clamosus (assembly GCA_013400975.1). Classification (NCBI taxonomy): domain Eukaryota; kingdom Metazoa; phylum Chordata; class Aves; order Passeriformes; family Menuridae; genus Atrichornis; species Atrichornis clamosus. Next base: position 26,976 of record WBMZ01013498.1, on the reverse strand, counting down.
TCTGTTCTCATACTGGAGCTGCATGACTTTGCCACTCAGCTCGTTGATCTGCATTCGTGCAGCTTTTAGCTCCTCCTGTAACGCTTCTGTCTTGGCACTATCATGGTGCCTAGAGCTCTCATGGGCCCCAGACTTGTACTTGTATTTGTTCAGCTCAGCTGTTATGCGCTTGTTTTGTTCTTCCAAATCAGCTACATTTCTCCTCAGCAATTCTGTTTCATCTTCTACTAGCTGCAAATGCTGCCGTAATTCTGACAGGGATTCACTCTGCTCTCCCAGAAGCGGGTTAGTGGTCCCTGAGAAATCATCTCCTCTTAAATCATCAAGCTCTGCTTTCAGTCCTCTATTTTCTACTTCTAGTTCCACTATCTTCCTCCCAAGAATGTTAGCTTCCTCCTCCACAAGCCTCAATCGAAGCTTGAGTTCAGCTTCTCTTGTGGTAGGCGGCCCACCTGCTTCACCTTTTGGCAAGGGACTGTCCAAATCCCCATAAAATGATCTGTATTTTTGCAGCTCATGTTCAAATCTGTCTTTCTCTTTATCGATTTTAGCCATTTTCTTCCTCATCAAGGCTGCTTCTTCTTTGACAAACTGTAGCTGACATTTCAGGTCTTCATTGTCATCCTTAGGAAAAAAAAGCAGTATTTGAAGAAACTTGATGTCAAACAGGAGACCTCCAGTTGATGGTCTTAACTTACAAGATTATCAATCACAGGTGCATGACTTTAGATACTAAGATATTTTCCTGCAATCATTTTCTCACTGATCAATACATTAAAAACAGGGGAAAAGGCTGTTTGACTTGTGACTAAGATTTGCACAGTTCCCAGAAATTGAGGGGGGGAGAAAGGGGGCTTGTAAAAAATCCTTATATTTTCTATATTTGCAACTATCATAGACTTTACAAAAAATCCTGAAGTAGCATGCATAGAGCCTATAATCTTGGTTCACTGATGGTGCCATTTACTTTGCCTAAAATATAGAGTAGATGAAAGCTGGTGGGTTCTATTGCAGCACCAAGTTTGTTTAGGTGGTCTTTGAGATTAGTAGCGTCTGACTGCAGATCTGGGGTAAGAGCTCTTCCATTTCACAGCATACAGGAAAAAAAAGAGCAAAGAAAAAAGCAAACCAAGTGCAAATCTGCAAATCATGAACCCCATTTCCATAGTGTCCCTGAGGTCTCCACGTAAGAATTGAGGCTACAGTTATTGCAACATACCTCTGTTGGTGTCTGCTGTGACTTTTTTTCTGATTTTGGCAGGTCTTTGCTCCCTCTCCTTTTCAGTGATTGCTGCAATTACAAGAAAAGGACATGAACGGAATATTTCACTAAAGAGGGATATAATTCATATATCATTAATCTTAAAATATAGCAAATCAAATGCAACTATAAAGGAATTAATTTCTTGTAATTTTTGCGATACTGAATACAGAGGGGAGACACAGTTGAAAAAAGATGAAACAGCAATGGCATACGAGTAAAGTTTTAGTTTAATCAGTCTGCTACCTTTTCCGTTCGACACATTTTAAGACTAGTGCATTGTGAATGTTTAACACATGACAAGAGTGATAAGAAGGCATCCCAAGTGGTAACCTACAGATGGAAAAGCTGAGACAAGCAGTGAAATCCAGCTTGCCCATTTGATATTAACCCTAGTGGGGCCAAGGCACGTAAAAAGAAGTCTGAGCCTTAGACTTTGCAGTAGGAAAGCTACATTAAACAGTGTCAGTGAGATCTGTCAGCTGACTCCAGTGTACATCTACAAGAACACCTTTCTCCCACTCGCAGGCTTCAAGCCTGAGGTACTGTGGTCACACCTCCCTAAGTGTACACTGTAGACAAACTCACACATAGATGTGGTTGCTAAGTTTATTCTGTTTGCAGAACATACTCAAGTAAATACAATTTAAACCTGCTTGGACTACAAAGTTCTGGTGAGAAACAAAGCATATTAGCTCAAGAACAGAAACACACAAACCACACAAACACACATATGCACCACCACATGAACGAGATTCTTTGGTGTCCCCTAATTGGTTATGTAGCCCAAGTGAGTAGAAAATAAACTCCTGCTTTCAGAGCAGGATGCACTGGAACTGAAGCCTGCTAGTGTATTCAGCAAATATCTGGAAAGCGAATGAGAGAATATGTTAATACATAACACCCCACTTGCAGCTGTTCCCAGTTTTTATGTTCCCCAGGTAAATTGTAGGCCCTGAGGCAGGACAGTGATACAACCAACACCATCTCCCTCTGAGACTGTTCTCTGGTAGAAGGATCCTTCGAGAAACATGTATTTTCCTGCACCAGCCAGGGGAGAATCCAGCTCTATCTAAAAGCCATCCAGTTCCACAGAGTAGGAATTAAAGTATGTTCATAATCCTCAAGAACAGAGTACAGTGGGTGGATATGCTGTACATAAAAATCCTGTGCACTGTTTGCTTGCTGGTACCAATCATTCTCTTTCTTCTGCAGATCAACCCTATTAAAAATTTCTATGCTCACGGACTGCTCACTCCAAAGGAAAAGTTAATGCCATAGAAACGACTCACATATATATCTGAGCAACCACAAGAGATGGCTTTTCATGAGGTTTTCTGCTCAAACTTACTATAGAATTAAGCAAGAATGAAAAAATAATACATCAGATTCAGAATCAGAACTAAAATTCAACGATGTGTCCACCAAGATTCAGAATTGAAAATTTATGTCTCTTGCAGAAACATTTAATGGTCTCAGTAGAACAAACAATAAAACCAATCAAAAACCATAGCTAGATAGCAGGATAGCTGTAAAACACAGGCTCCTAATGGAATCCAGAAAAGACATGAAAATAAATTAAGTCATTTTTCCCTTTAAATATAAAGCCAACAACTTTGGGATCCTGCCTACAAGCAAAATGGTTCTTTGCCAGAGTCACTCGCCAGTTCTCCTCTTGTGGAAATGGTATATATGCATGTGGAAGGGGTTTTTGTTGTTTTTCTTTTAGAATTGTTAAATTTATAAAGCCTTAAACTTTCAAAGGAGTAGGTTTCTCCTCTGTATTACCATTAGTTTTAACACTATGTAGTACCACTTTGAAACCACCCTTTTCAAATCAGTTAGCACTGCAAAATTCTCCTTGCTCCGGGTTCTTGCCAATACCACCCACTGACAACAGCAGTAAATACATACATACGTACATACATACACTATGGTTAAACTATATTTCTGCTTCGCTACCTTCGTAACCTTCGTTGCCTTCTATTCACCCTGCTGAGCTCAGCATCTCTCCAGAAATAATAAGATTCTGGAGTGCTGAGCTGAAATTTCTTGTGTACCTTACAACTTTTCAGAAGATAAGAGATGTAAGAAAAAGTAGTTTTCTAGGTTTGACATGAAACAACGTCCTGTTTTTCTCCTCCCTCTCTCTATCTTTTTATGTTCTTTTCAGTAGTTAAGGTAGCAACATTTTAATTACAATAGTAGTTGTGGCTATGTAATGACTAGGCACTACTTTCTATTCTGCTCTACTTGAAATACAACAAATCCTCCAGAGCTTATATTATTCACCAAAAATGCCAGTGTTTAGCAAAAATTTTATAGCAGAAAGCAGTGAAGAACATGAACAATTTAATAAGCAGGATGATTTGGGTAAGTGGATTAGGCCCAGCTGGAACTGGTATGATCTCTTTTCATATGAAAAACTGTGAGACAATTTCTGATCACTAGAAGTTAAGATCTCACACATCTCAGCTGACAGACAATATCTGAAAAAATCAGTGTCCCACATCATGTCAGGGCACTGAAGCAATATCACACCAAATAAAGAATGCCACATATCAAGAAGTATATCCTGGTATAAATATTAAAATTTTGTTATAAATACTAAATTTTTGAGAGTTTCTTCCAGACATTCATTTCACAATTTACAGTGGTTACGCTTTCTATCATTTCTCTCAGGCCTTGTACTACTGCACTTTTGCAATCCAATTTTTAACATAAGAAATTTATTGCTGCTAATGAAAGGAAATTCATCGCAGCAAAATGGAAAAAGGAAAAAAAAGTTCAAATGAACATATGGTAGAACCAAAAAATAGTGAAGTGAATCTTCATACTAACCCTAAGACTGGACACTACTAAAATTGTCTGCACATTGCTTGTTTTGACATACTAATAAAGGTTAGACTAGACAAGCGAGTGATTGAGCCACCTTCATATATAAAATATGTTTATGCAAAAGTGTTTTTGTTAGATCACTTTTCAGTATAACTCACCACTTGCTGATCTACTGGAGTGCCGCTAAAACCCACCTCTGCTGTTCTCTCAACTCCAGCAAAAAATCTGCTCCTCGTATGCTAGAATTGGTTTTGAGAGTTTGCTGTGAAGGACAGTTTGTGGGCTCAGATAATTTTTTTCCCATATAATTAAAAAAATCATATTCAGAAGTGTCCACAGCCTGGATAAGACTGCAGATAATGTTTGTATTAGATGCATACCAGATCACAAGCTACGGGCAATTCTGTTGCGGTGTTCAGCAGCATCAATTCTCCAGTGACCTTCACTGGAGTTTATCCAATGTCTTGGTGGAGATGCTAAGCACTTCTCAAGATGGCATAATCCTTCTCTTGCCAGCCCTAAAACTGCAAAGCAAATGTACAGTCCTAACATCAACTGTCATGCTCAGTGCTTCTCAGGTGTAAAGAGACCTGAAATCTACTCTGAGAAAAACACAGTACATATATAATTGCATCACACTCCACTGAGTAGAAAAGCTGTAAAATGAACTCAAGTTCTTCCTATCTGATTCTAAGCTACAATAAATATCTCAGGAATTAATAAAGAATCCTTAAGCGAAACTGACCAAGATTTTTCAACAAGCTTAGGTTTGATTATTTCAAGCCTGATCTGGGGGTATATTACCTAAAAATCACTGTAGGCAACCACAGAAGGAATTCCTGACACATCAAGGGATTTATGCTTGCACAGAGGCCCCAAAACAGCCTTTATCCCTCCTCACAGAGCAAGCTAAGGCACAGGGTGTGCAGCTTCTTGAATCTCCACAGCTACCATGAGCCTTTCCATCTGCTGTAGATAAACTGTCCTGTACTTGGCTATGGTTAGCTGACTCCCAGCCACTATGACACATCTGCAGAGCTTTCAAAATCAGAGTAAACCTAACACCATCTTTACAGTCTTGAAAAGTCAATTAATGTTGAACAATTTTTGGGCTGCACAAACTTGCCTCTGTGTAGTACAGTGACTATGAATTAAAATTTGCCTCTCTCTGCAATTTCCCTTCAATGGAGCTGGATTAAATCAGACACAAGACAGATTTTTTAGTTTTCTGCCACTGAGTCTAATGTAGTAAAAAAAGCAAATAGACAATACCACAGTGGCAAATTGAAAATACATATTCTCCTAAAAAAACCACTTTGTTTTTAAAATGTCTCCCATATTCTGCAACTCTTATCAGTGCAATTTGCCAGCAACCAACTCAAGACCCTGGCTTTGTCTGTCATTGTCACAAGTACATGGAATGACACAAGCCTTACTCCTTCCACCACCATTCAAGAGCAGGAAGAGTCTTGAGCATTTCTGTATTCTACTTGCTTGGAAAATTAAGTCAGGAATGAAAAGGCAGAGCATAGCTTAAACGAAAAGAACACAGCCTACCTGTTCACAAAGCAAATACTAAGCATGTCCCTACTAGCTGTAGCAAGGCTCTCTTAATAAAACTGATATATTTGAAAACACTGCTGAGGAGCAATACGAAATGAAAGCAACTTTTACTACTTCACTAGAGAAAGAAAAATAGTTCTCATGTAGTTGAATGACTTCATATTGTAGAAGAGAAAGGAGGAGCTGCCCTCCACTATCTGTATTATTGCATTTGCATTTATTTAGGAGTTATTTCAGTTATCATTTTCAGATCCTTTACCATTATTTATTTGCCAATTAAATGAGAAAAAAAAAGTAAAAGAAGGGAAAAAGATAGGCAACATTTGCACATTACCTAGAGAAACCTTTTGCAATTTGACTCAAAACCACATTCCTAGAGCGTATCATAGTAAGTCTGTGGTATAACTAAGTAAAAGCATTCTTTGCAGGGCATAAATGAAGCATTTATGCTTCCATTACATTTGCTTCCTTCTTTTCTTTATTTGAAAAAAATCCTTAGCAACAGAAGATGAAGGCTGCCTTTTGAAAGCTCTCACTATGGCCTGCTCAAACAGCTTGCCAAACTCTGACACTTTGCTTTCTGTAATTACACACTCCTTCATCCACCAGGGTATCATGAAATAGTGAAAGCAATTTCTCTGAGAAGGAAGAGGTCTCCTGCCATTTGAACCTTTCAAAAGATGGGAGAGCTAGACATGGTTAGTTTCCCACTGCTATCCAGCTAGGTCTCATTATGGATGCAGAAATCACGGTCATCTTACACTCGGCTCCCTAATCCTGAAATGCTAAAGAAAATCTCAGAACACCATGCATATTTTGGAGTTCAAGTGCAGGAACAGGGTATTTTACTGCATAGTGATGCTAGTTAGACTTTTTCCTAGGGCTTCCTAAGTTGGTGTTTACTTGCCAGCTCAGCTATTTGTCTGTTCTGAGAGAAGAGATTCAGTGTTTTTGGCAGGGTTCTCCCTAGTACAATGTACTGCTCCAGCCTTTATCTGGGATGGACAGCATGACAGACAGCATGTCAACATAGTTCAAACCACCACCACATAACAATAGCAACAATCACAGGCACAGACACTTATATGGCAATTATGAATTAAACACATATGAGATTTCGTCAAATGTAGAGAGTTTTCTTTTTCACACCTAGTACCACGTGCAGTTTTTTCATCTTCTTAGAAGAATATCTCAGAAGATATTCCACATAGATCTTCATGAGAACATCAGAGTACAAGCAACCAGATTAGGTTCATTGCAAATGCATATATATTAACTAAAGTGTAATTACCATATCCCAACAAAAAAGGTTTGTCTGAAAATGAAAAGTAATGAGAAGGAAAATAAGAATGATTTTGCACATAGTGTGCACCTCTACACTGCTCAGTGGAAATGTATCCAGAAGCCAGTTCTGCGAAGTTGTGAGCTGATCACACGTACATTTGTGCCCATGCTCATTTCATACTAAAGAGTTGCATTAAATGCACAGACAGTGCTTACAGTCCCTCACCTGCATTCCCAGGCCAGGACGGCACCAAGCACACACACATCCGTGTGCGTTTGTAGGCACACAGCAGAGAAAGGAGTTTTGAAGCTCACACTATGAGACTGTGCACTTCTGACAACCTCCAGTTACAGGAACATCTCACCAAAAAAACAGATTTCAGGGTTCACTTGAGAGGATGCAGAAATTTAAGATTAATTCAGGTAGGAAAAATTCCGAAATCAGCATTTGGTGTTGAAACCTGAGCAGTGAGCAGAAGATTTTATGTTAACAGGGGAAAGAAATCCAGCTATTACATGTCAGCAATCACCACTCTGTCCTCTGACTGTGAGGAGGGGTCTTCTGTTACTCATGGTCTCTTCTTTTGACTGGGTTTCCTTGGGAAAGTTCTATTGTAAAGATTGCAAATTGGCTAAGAAGTATTTTCCGTAATACAACATATGGGGAAATTTCAAAGGTATTTGGGAAGTTTGGTCATTGAAAAGAGAGGCTCAGACTCTGCAGTGCTCTGAAGTTATGCCATTGTGATTCAGTAACAAATTAAATCTACACTTTGCTGAGCAGCTCATGTAAAGAAGGTGCTCTAGAAAAATAAACCATGGAAGCTAGAAGCTGAAATGGAAAGATGTTTTAGTGGTTTGGACATCCCCACACCTACTTTTCTCACTCTGGTACCAGTCTGATGTCACATAAGCCTGCACCCAATACTTTTCCTGCTATTTCAACAATGCAAAGATGGGATGAGGGGAGGGAGGATATTGCAGCCCTGGCTAGAACAGAGTGCCCAGCAGCTTCACTAAGTTCAAGAGACTCATAAGACCAGTGAATTGATCCCCATGTCTCATCCTCCTCAACGATGGCTCTTCCCCCTAACTGAAACTTGCTCAAGTTCTTACAGGAAAATGTTTATTCCCAGCAAGGGGCTGTGGCTGTCAGGCTCACTTAAAACCTTAATGTAGAGGTTGACTTAATACCATAATTTAAAGGCTCCCTTAGCTAGAAATGTGAAAATGTCATTCTGAAAAGAAGTTTGACAGTCTTCAGCTCTTCATAAATATTTGATCACTGGGATGCATTTTTAACTAGCTAGTGAACAAATATCTGACTCTACAGCATCTATCACAAATGTCACTGAACCAGCAAATCACGTGCAAATTAATGCCACAGCAGCTCTAATGGGGTTACACAAGAATCAGTTCTTGGTCCTACACTAATTAACATTTTTTGCTGCTACCTGGAAAAAGGACACCTAAAATAATATTGGATAAAGAATGCAGATAGGGTAAAGGTTGGGGAAACATTAAATATTGAAAAGGACAGTCAGTGATACAAACCTTAATGCAATCAAATACTATCTGTTTTAATATAACTAAATATGAAGATACACGTGAAAGAACAAGGAGTAACAACTATGCTAAGACAATAGGAGAACCACTTAGAGAACAGAGAATAGAAAGGATCTCTTGAAAAGCCACATCTCTGAGAAAAACCTACAGGATCATAGACAATAATCAGCTGAAATGTATAATATCAAGGTGTAATTTTGTAACCAAAAGGTTTAATGTAGGAGGTGGTTATCAAAACCGAGGTTAGCTGTGCAATAACTAGAAAGGGATGTGCCTCTCCACAGAGTCAAATCAGCCTCAGACAAATGGAATAATTCACTTCTAAGCAGTGCCCACCTTTCTCTTTTGAGGGAGGTCAAATTCCTAACTTAGGTTAAATGCTTAATCTTTAGAAGGTTAAATGATATCAACCCTAAGCATGAAGATCAAAACAACAAAAAAAAACCCCACCAAAGCACTGATGCTGGACTCTTGAATTTAGCAAGACAGTAACAAAGTATATTTCTTGTCTGGTAATTAGCTCTCAGCAAATGCAGACAAGAAGAGAGGTGCAAATTTTACCTGCTACTGGGACAGTTTTGGAAGAGCTGTGGTAGACTGTTCTTAGCTGTTAATTTTTAACACAGATCAGCACCATTTTCTGAAAAGTGGGCACCGGTTTGAATATAATAGCTGGGGTATTTTACAACCCATGTTATTCAGAAGACCAGATTGGTTGATCATATAATGCAGTTCTGGCCTCGTAATTTCTGAATGCACAAAACTTGACCAAAATTTGGGAACTGAGAAACAATACTCCTAGTAGAACATCAGAAGAAATATGAACCTTTCAGTGTATCTATGTGTACCAGCAAGGCAATATTTCAGTTGAAAACTTTTTCTGAGGGACTGTTACTGGTGCTTCTAATCAATCATTTAATCAAAGATCTAAACTGCTAGCACTTGTAAATTTAAAATAATTCAGGCCAGCCTGTAGTATCAAAGGCTCTGGGTAATCAGACCAGTTGGATGTCATCATCAGTTATGGTTTGCAGGGATGTGGAATCCTCTCATTACAGACAACGCTGATGGAAACAGATGCTGGGTAAATACCTTCTAAGTGCAAGTACTCATCTGTGACCTAGCAGAGGGCTTTGTTGTTATCCTAACCAGGATTCATTGCTAAGCTACATAAAGTCAATTAAAACAATCATGCAACTAGAATCAGGCAAAGCAAAACAGACTTGATACCTGCAGGCTTTTTTCTACACATCTCGATATATGCAGCTGTTAATACCAGGAACATAGGGGGGAAATCGCATCGTATGTCAAAAAATCTCAGTAGAAAAACACCAGAAAAGCACACCTGCACATCTAAGAGGTTAATCCATTGCCCTTTACTTCAAAATAAGAAATACAGCGCTTGGAACTCTTACCTATGGAACATTATCAAAATCTGAACTGCTAAATGCTAGGAGGTTGTGTTTCTTGATATTATGAACACTGCAGTAAGTAAAAAAAAACAAACCCAAAACATCAAAAGTCAAGTGCTCTTGTTCCTGGCTAGTATTGATTCCACATGATTCAGAAGAGCTGCTGGGCTGATCCCAGAACCCAGCACACCCTACAGCTGGGTATTCTCCCTGTCAAGTGGCATACAGTATAGCATATAGATACAAATGTGTGCAAATGTGTGAGAGAGTCTAAAAGAAGAGGGTCAGAACATGCCATTCTGCTCTCCAAAGTGTCTTATACTTCCAGGGCAGTTCAGAGGTAAAGCACAGCTAGCACACTGCCAGTTGAAGTAGAATCAGCTGGCTGCCTTGAACAATCACACACAGAAGCCATTCACTGGACAGTGATTCCCACCACTGTACTGTGTATAACACTTCCTTTGTTGCACTTTGTTCTTCATACATCACTCCCTTACTGCATGTGAGGTATCTGCCTGATGGAAAGTTCAGTACTTTGCACACAGACACACACCTGCACAGCTATACGGCGTAGAACACAAGTAGTTGCACAAAACATCAGTGCAATATTGGTGCCACAGGGAAAATGCCTTATGTGATAGCATGTAGGTGCCTCTGACCTCCTGCTCACTCTCTGTGTTTTGCCTGAGAAGCAAGTCAGCTTGGACAAACCCTGAACTCTCCTGTTTAACAGAAGTGACCTGGAAAACATTTCCTTTCTCTGTTTCCAGAAGTGATCTTCTCTAACCGCTGTACGTTCTGCTGCAAAATACGAAAATAGGCGCTGTTTGTTATTAACAAGTACAGATCGCAGAACAGTTGAGGCTGAAAGAGATCTCTGTCATGACCGGACCCCACAACTGGCCTCAGCAAAGCACTCTGGTGCCTCCACAAATGGACAAACATTCTGAGTCATTAATCATTAATAATCCAGTCTCTCACAACCTCTGAAGATCTAGTCCAGTCCCATTGCTCAGAGCAGAGACAATTAAAGCAGGCTTCTCAGACCATGTCCTGTGTGGTCTTGAATTTCTCCCAGGATGGAATCTTCTTCCTCTATAGGCAATGTGTTCAGTGTCTGACCGCCTTCACAAAAATGTCTGTTCCTGTCCTGTTGCTGAACACCACTGAAAAGAGTCTGATTCCTTCTTTACAGGTATTTCACAGAATCATAGATCTGGGACCTCCTCAGACACCCTGCCCATGGCCCAGGAACCCCATTTCAGCTCAGCCCAGGTGGCTTCAGGTCCTGCTTGGGCTATGTGAGATACAGTGAGTGTGAGTCTGTCTTTAGCTCGCCGCAGTTGCTCCTGTCATCAGACAGAGTTTGTCGATACACTTGTGGATTGGCTTTCCAGCTGAACCTCAGACCTGATTCATCCCCATGAACATGAATTATAATCTGGAATCCTGTTTGAGCCTGGCCATGATCTCTGGGTCTACCCTGCTCACCTGGGGTACTGTGGGACTGGGCCCTGAATGAAAACATCCCTGCCCCAGAATTACCCGACTGGCAGGAGGCAGCCAGGCCTTGCTGTTCCCCAACATCTCCAGGCTGAGCAGTCCCAGTTCTCTCAATAGACCCATCATTTGACACGTTCCAATTCCTTGTGATCTTCACAGCCCTATCTCCAGTACGTCCATGCCTCTTGCAATGAGAAGCCCAGCACTCCAGGAGTGGCATCACCATTGCTAAGTTAAGAGGAGGGATCACTTCCCTTGACGTACTGACCTCATTCAGGTCAATAATGAAGATGTTAAACACAACTGGCCAAATGTGGACCCCTGTGGTCCTGCCAAAAGCCTGAGTGTGCTAGTAGGCCTTCACTACCCTGATGAACCTGACCAGCGTCTTACACTGACAGTCCTGCCCATGGCCCAGCAGGTTCACCTGACCTTAGATCTGGGCCTTGCATCCTTACCTGAACTACGTTGTAGCTGTACCCATTTCTGTCATAGCTGTACATGTCCATGGACCCTTCTGTGCTTCACTGCTGGTTCCCAGTCCTTAGAGGAGTTGGCCCTTGCTGTTCCCTGACAGGTACACCACCAGACACCAGACTCCAGATGGACTTTGCACTGCTGCTTGAACCTGCTAGTTCATCAGCCAGTTTTCAGTCAACCTTATTGTCCAGTTATTTAGCCCATACTTTATTGGCATGTCTAGGAGAAGGCTATGGAAGAGGCTCCCTACAACATTAGGATGCACACATCTTCCCTAATCTTCGCTTTGTTGCTGATATACCTGTAGAAGCCCTTCTTGTTGCTCTTTGACATTCCTCACCAGATTCCGATCCAGTGAGTTTTGACTTTTCTAACCCCATACCTGCATGTTCTGATAGAGCCTCTACATTCTTTTAGGATCACCTTCACTTGATTTCCTGCCTACTGGGATGGGCTATTCAAAAATTCCCGATGTTGCAAACAATAGCCTCACCACTGCATAATCTTTTAGTTTTAAGTGCACTGCCGACAAACACAAGTGACATTATAAAGCATTTGCGAAAAATATTAAGTTGGGTTGCTGTTTTTCTTTTCTTTTTTGTAGGTGAGGGGGATGGGGAGGAGAAGGTTGGGAAGAAGGCTTTGAAGGAGAAGGACTAAGCCAAATCAAAAGACCAAAGTACCACACTACAGCTTTTGTATCCAACTAGGTGCCATCAGGATACTATAGCTAACAAACAGTATCACCTCTCCTTCAGAAAGTACTTTCTAATCACGGCAGCACATAAAGAAGCTATATTTGCTTCACTTGGCTTTTCTGATTCTGGAAGAACTGGGTAATTTATTCCAGGCACCTAAGTTCTCAGAACCATCATTCTGAAAAAAGTAATGAGTAATTACTATTGAACAGTAAATATAGCAATTCTAGTGATAGTTTTATTGTATATGTCTCTGTTGTCCATGTTCCTTTTGAGGTCTTGCCAGCTTGTTTCACCTGTTTTTACACTGGGAACTGCACTGAGATTACTGCCTGAAGGTCCATGACATGTTCCAGAACAGCCATCTGTACTATGACATGACAAGGTTCTCTTTCCTCACACTGGCAGGTGAGTTCAGCCAAAATGCAGAGCAGCACTTACCTCCATCGTGCAACTTCCTATTTACTCTCCTAAAGCCAGGACAAACTACCTACGGCTGTGAGGCTCTGCCAAACTTCTATCAGGAACATAGGAACCTGAAGGACACATTGGGAAATTCCATGTGCAGAATAACTGAAAAATCTACCAGGCTACAGAGTCCCCTGTTTTGGTTTTTTTTAACCGCAGATTTGCTAGAAGCACCAGAGAACGTAAAGACAGAAAATTGTTTCATGGGGGGTTTCTGAAGAGCTCAGTTTAATACTATGAGAAAGACAGTATTGGCCCAGCGGTGACCACATGCACTAAAGAATAACAGAGCTATGGTAATTTTTCTTTCAATCTAAAATGTGTTCAGCTTTGACCTGTACCAGCACATTGCAAATGCTCTGTTAATTCAGGTGTTTCTTTGAAAGGATAGGTGCTCTTAAGCAGGACTAAATGCAATGGTATAAGGGACAGAAAGCTTGTATAACTACTATTCATCAAAGCCTTGGTGAGACTTCCAGTAATACGGTGACATTTGGTGTACATTGATTCCGTACAAAAACACGTATCCAGACCTCTGGTTCAGCACTTGGAAAATGTCTCTCTTCTGCCTCCATTGAGACTTCCAAGGGATAGAAAGCAATTTTGCAAAGTCATATGATTTTCCTCTAAATCTAGAGAATCCTGGCCTACCTCTATTTTCCCATTCATATTTTTGTAACACTACAAAAATGTTGAGTTTGTCCTCTCCATCATGCAATCACTTCCTTTAAGATCTAAGGAAATCATACATAGTGTCTTGCAAAAAAAACCCCAAAAAACCCAAACAAACGACATGCCAAATGACTAAATGGGCAAAAATAAAATGTGAGTTGGAATTAGAAAAGCGTGATATATTACTAAAAAAAAACTTAAGCAAAACAACAACAAAAGAACTAGGGTGGATTAAGTATTGCGTATGGATAGAGCTGTGAAAGGTAACATGATAGCCTTATTGAAAAGCCAGCTAAACCAGAGAGCTCATTTTTACACTTTTAATTTGCCTGGCAACTTTTTCTTTCATTTGAGCAATAATCAAGTTGGCATCCCTATGTCTAAATTACATATACAGACAGTTAAATGTATGTTTGAGTAAAACAATACTGAAACTGGGAAGGACAAAAATAAAAACTTGCCTTCTGTGACCAAGGACTATTACAGAGCCCTCTAATATTTTATTTCCCAAGCTTTTCTCCAGTTGTTAATACCACCTCCAGCAGTATTGTATTTTGACAGCCTTAGTGAAGTCAGTAGTGAGATTGCCTCTTCAGTAAAGAGATATAAAAGGCTTTATATCTCCTTTATATCTCAAGGAAGTTATACCCTAAAGTTTGTAGCAAGAGAAACATATCTTTTACAGCCTGCCCTATGGCGAGTTCATGCTCACAAACCATTTTCTCTGGTAACCAGTCACCATCTACCTGCTGAGCCACAGTTCCCACCCCGTCCCTTACTCCCACAGACAACTGGGCATGCCAACTGCATTGGCTTTGTCACTGCGGGTGATTGCCCCTTGCCAAGTAATTCTCAGCAGTAGGAACTCACATGGCAGCAACAGACTGGACTTGCTGTTCTATATGTCACTTACCATCTCATCTGGCTCCATACCAAGTCAGAGAACCTTTGCCTAGTTTTTACAGTACTAAATGACATGGTCAGAGACTGTTCTCAGGTCCTGATGCCAACTGGCACTTCACAATTCAGTCTCCTTTCAGCTATGATGACAATACAGCTGAACTTCCCTACAGCTTCCTTTCAAACACACAGGACCACGTCCAAATTGTCGATCCGTAATAAGCTCTGATCCAGGCTAGACCCCAAATCATTCCCAAGCACTGAAGCAGTGGTAGCTGACCCAGGTCAAAACCATCTAAGGGACATGCCAGCAATGGCTTGTCAGTGTGTGAGCCTTTTCTTACCCTGATTTACTTTACATACATAGTCTCTGCCTGTTGAAAGCAGTTCTGTAGCAAAGAACAACACTGAAAAGAACGATCCAAGCAAAAAAAGAGTCTCAGGTGCTCGAGACCAGAGTGCTGGGACTCACGTCCTTTCTCTAAAACATAGTTTCTATGTGTTTGGAAGCTCAGCTCTTATTCTGCGCTTCCGTTCTAGTTAGGGTTTTTTTCAGATGGTCATTACTGGTTTTTTTCTTTAAAATACACCTTACTGCGAAGAGATTCTAATTTTACCTGAAGACCGTAGGTAATATCAATAACTCCTTTGACAAGAGAATTTGCAAATCTAAAGCTCCTATCTATCGAAGAAACGAAGGAAAATAAAATAAGATTCTGACACAAGGAAGGAACTCCCGTGTCCCCATGAAATCAGAGTAGCAGCATTATGCTTATACATTCAAAAGAATTGATCAGACCTTATTTTTTGATGGCTACATTTCTGTTTTAAACCTATTCCAGATATACTCTTCTTCACTATAGCTGCCACTCTTTCATTACTATTTCCCAATTAGTCACCAATCTTGCCACTCCTTTTACACATCCTCACAAATTTCCAGACAATTCAATAGGAATTCACAAAGCAGCACACCAACTTCAATGACCAAAAAATATCCCCTCCAGGCATCTTTATTTACAAAATCTCTTCACAATAAGGTATTTATGGAGCTTTATTCTTTTGAATTCATTCCCTACTTATTACATATGTTTTGGAATATATTATTACTGACCATCAGGCTGTTAATTTTCAATTTTAAGTAATTCTCCTGAAGCAAATGGTTCACATGAATTGCTGGTAGCTGATACATAATTGAAATCTAATTTTGTGAAGTTGGAGTGTAAACTGCTTCTCAAATGCACTTTTCCTGTTTATGGCATGATACTTTCAGAGAATTACTACAACAGATTCTGTAACAGAGATTAATTTTTTTCTCCATTATGATTCTTTCCTCATATTCAAAGAACTAAACCAAAGCAAACTCTGCTTATCCTGCTCCCTGTGAAATTGCAGTGTGCTCTGAACAAGTATGTCAGAAGCACACCCTCACAGATAATGAATAGCATCCCCACTGAGTACTGTTTTTAAAGGAACAAAATATCTAGGCAAGATACCAAAGGTAACAATATCACGCAAGCAAGTCTGACTGGGGGTTATGCATTTGCTGGAATGTGGTGCTTAGAAATCACTGAGCTGTGCTTGGAGATAGAGGACTTTTTACTTTTTCCTGTACAAACTCAGGCAGACACCTGTTTCTCGTCTCTTGTTAAAAAACTGCTAATTATCCTGTTGTTCTCTTCACCAAAGAAAATTGAATTTTCGTGAGGCAACAAACTGAAATTCCAGATCACAGAAACTCTCTGCTTAAAGGTACTGTTAGGAAAAGTGTTCCTGATAGACTTAGTTTTGGATACTCCTTCCCCGGAAGGGACTGATCTTGTCAGAGCCCTGTTAAATCCTCCCCTGCTGCCATCTGGTGCCAGGAGCAAGTAAGTTACTGTAACTGTTGGAAGAGTACGGCTTACTGCACTGAGCCTGTGAGCATGGGCAGCTATAGCACCATCTCATCTTGCTCTGCTTCACCTTGCTCTCTCCAGAACCAGCTGCATGAAATGAGGCTCTAACTCTGAGGAAAAATGAAAATATGAGGCGCAATTATGATATGCTTGGGAGACAGTATGATGGAGATTCAAACTTTCCCTTTCAAAGTGGCACAACCAAGTATCCACCTCCAGTGTCTCACACATGCAGCACGGGCAACAAACAGAAGCCAGAAATCCATGAACATGGAGTTATAACCTCGCTGGAACCGCAGAGACCTGTCACAACAGCTAACATGCCTGGAGTGCAGCACTGGATTGATGAAAACTCTAAAGGTGAGGAAGGAGGTTTGTGTTCTACAACAAGGAGCAGTTCAATTGCATTTGGTGTTGTCCTGTAACAGGTGATGGGCCAACTCTGAGTTATGGGCAAGAATCAGTTATGGACAGAAAAGCATGGGTGACATCATTTGGAAAATCTTCTACTGATCATATGATGCACAAAGGAAAACAGAGCATTTTTCAGACAGCCAGAAGTCACATGATTTCTGCAAGGGAATGAAGACAACTTTTGCCACAGGCGATTAATAAATCACCTGTGGGAATTACTTTGATGGACCTGTTGCAAATAAGGAAGCATTTGTCAGGGGTTTGATGGCACTGGCAGCCATGACTGTGAGATGGTGAAGTTTAAGGTCCTGAGAGAAGGGACTAAGACAATTATCAGACAAGAAAGTTCTGAAAGCATGCAAAAATGTAACACTACTTGTTGGCTATGGTGGCCCTGCCTGTTGGAAATGCTGCAAACCACCACTCTTTATGAGACTTGTTCCCAGCGTCTTGCAATCTCATCATGTTTAAAATGTTAAAAATTTTCCATGCCAAGCATCTGTCCTGGGATAAGTTACCAACATTGTTAATATTTTGGAAAATTTCAGCAAAATTATTCTGCTTTTTTAAAGATGAGAATATTATTGTTTGCTCATAATAAATTATTCTAGCAACTGTTCTTTTGAGACATTCCAGTATGCCTGTGTTCTGGAACATTTTCGTGTTTATACCCAATGTATACCTCATACTTTCCTAATTCATCAAAATCATGACATTACCTTTTAGAAATTTTCCATTTCTATACATTACCAGGTAATTGTTGGAGCCTACCAGTTTGAATTGCTGAAAATTCAGTATTTATGAACTACCACACCCTCTCCCACCCCAGCTATCAATCTGCACATTTTCTCTATCTGACAGATTACATTCCAACTCCAGGCCAGAAGGCAAGGCCTAACTAGTCCTGCACTTGTTGTTCCATGAAGGTCTAGATAAAGCTGAAGCTTGGCATTAGAACCAGAAACCTTCCTTCAGGTGATATAGTTGTGATACTGTTTCCAAGCACAGATCCTCCACTGCTCTCAGTCCAGATGCAAAAATGAAGAGCTAAGCCTTGGAAACAAGGAAAGGAACAGAACAAACCAAGGAAGCTAACAGATTTGCATGAGGGGGTGGAAGAACCAGGGGAAAAGGAAAAATTTCACAGTAGATAGCTGTAGCTAAGAAATGGGGATAATATATTTGAAGTAGAATAAGAGCAAAACGAACTAGAAAATACTTGAAATTCAGAGAAGAGATTGGACACTCATGAAGAGCTGGAAGGATGCAGGAAAGGAAGGAATGGTGGGGGAGAAGAACAAGACTGGGACTTAGAAGACAGCAAAACAACCACTACTATCAGACATGAAAGAAAAAAAAAGGAAAACAAACCAAAAGAAAAACCAGATATAGGATCAAGACTGAGTGAGAGAACCTGGAGCATCTGAGACTTTGTGAGTTATAGAAGAAAGACTGGAAATAAGTGGTTATGGTTAAATGGCAGGAGAAGGAGCTTAGAGAAATGGTTGCGAGAAGGAAGAGATACTGCATTTTTATCAAAGAAACAAGCTGGCCAAGATGATATAGCTAATCAAAGGCACTGGCACAGGATCTTACCAGTTCTTTCACAGCTTCCCAGCGTGGATTTGTTGGTTTGGGTTTTTTGCGGGGGCAGGAGAGGGGATGGAATTTGGGTTTGTTTGAGTCTGTTTTACAGCAGCTATTGTGGTGAAATTTCCAGCTACCCTCCTGATTTCTGTGCAACCTGAACACTTAGAGATGTATAAAGAACTAATCTGTGCTTAAGCAGAGCAGGCAAAGGTGGCAAGAGTAAGCAGAAAAGTGTAATTACTTTCCTGTGGTCTCACAGCGGGTTAGTGACAAAATCAGGAACAGAAGTCAGATCCTTCCTCCTAGCTCCAGTGCCCAGTTCCCCAGATCCTGTTGCCTTCCCCCATTTTCATGCAGTGTACAAACCAGAGTGACAAGACAGGCACCACTCCAGCAAAACACAGACCCACGTAGGGAGGCATAAACTCCTCTGCCTGCAGTCTGAACTGAAGGCACAAAAGACATCTCTGGTTCCTGTGCCATGGTTATCACAAATTCCATATCTGAATTAAAAATCTATGCTTAGAAGAAGAAAATGGTGGCTTGATAACATCACCCTAAATTGGCTATACGAACTGAGCTGCCTTGCACCCGCCCAGCTGGGAGCACTAGCAGAGCAATCTATTTCTATCCAGAAAGACATATGCACCCGAAAAACACTGTGCTTCTTGCAATTACATATCTGCATTGCAATGAGGATTTGCAAAGCCCAGGGTCCCATGCATCGGTCATATTTCCCCACTGCACCATTTGTCTCACCACAAACCACCTAAAGCACAGCTAACTGGGTGTTTGCTACGTAGCTATAGCAAACAAATGAATTTTTAGTTAATACTGTGATAACAAAAAGCTCTAGAAGCGTCAGCTAGGCTTTATTAGTTAACAACAAATTAATGAACATTAATTCATTAATAAACAACATGTTAACAATTTTTTTTATAGCTGAAAAATTGCATCTAGCTACTGTTGGTTTCTCTTTCTTCTAGGAAACAATTTCTCTCCTTTGTTTTCAGCTTCCCAAGAGCATTGCAACTGATAGCAACCAATATTAAAGAAGACATCAGCAGCAGCTGCTACAAATAAAACCAACACAAATTAAAAATCTTGTGTGTCTGTGTGGGCACATACAGAAATAACATTAAATGAAATAGCTGCAGGTTGGGGGACTGAAAGAAAAAGTAATAGATAGGAAATGCATGCTTTGCTATAAGACCTTCCAAATCCTGGATGCTTGCAAGCTTCTGCTGCCATCAACAACATTTTCTAAATTGTTGTGGAATTTATCATAATTATCTTTTCTCCAAAAGCTCCAAATCAAGAAAGCAATCAGCAATTACCTCTCTATATTAATGGACAAATACATTCACATATCTATATTCACCCAAATGTTCACTGGATAACTCTAGATTTGACTCCACACCAACACATCTGCTAGCATTTCTCTTCTCAGTCTGTTCTCAGTCAAGTTTCCGTGCTTTTTAAAATAACAGAGAATCCACACAGAGAGAACTTTGGCTTTGATCCTGCCCTAGAGACTACCTAACAAAAAATTATGCTTCTGTTTCTTACATTTTCTATTAAGTCTTATTTTAATTCTCTGCTATCTCACACTGTTCATTATAAAAGGAGAACAAATTTCACATGAGTTATACATAAATTTTAAGAATAGAAAGATTTGGGTTTCTGCAGTACATTTGATGACATGAAAGTGCAGAAATCAGACATTACATCTCTGAGCACTTTTGCTATGCTGTGAAACAAGAACAGATCTTTCCCTTTGGAGAGTAACTTTCCCATTAATTCTAAGCTCAGTAAAGTGAAGATCACAATCGAGACAAAAATCTCTGCATTTCTGTGTAAACTGAGTAAAACTTCCTTAAGCAGGAGGTTGCACTGGTTGTAATGGCTGTACTGAAATGAAAAAGGGTTGTAAACCCATGAAATTAGAGAAAATAATTCACAAGAAACCAGAAAATTAACATTATGCCTATCTGACAAAGACATTTAAGACGCATGACACCTTCAATTGCCAGAGAAGAAGAAAAATTATTTGTCACAGAAAAATTCTAATGCAGACTGCTTTAGGTTGTTTTCATGGGTTTTTTAAGTTAACATTTTTATAGCATCTTCACCGATTCTAAATTTCAATTCTGTAAGATTTAGTTTTCTTTACCACCATGCTTCCATGGGTCCTCCAAGTCACAGCATATTTGCAAAGTGCATAACAATTAGGCTTTGCTTCAAACTTGCTTTTCTCTGACTTGTACCTGCCCAACTATCCTCTGACTTCCCTCATGCTGCACTGAAAGTCCTAGCCTGAAAAGCAGCATTCTCCTGCTGAAAGGGACTCAGCAGCCTATTCGAAATACATGAATGAAAACTCCAGCCCAATTCTGAGGGCACGTGTAATGACTGTGCATGGCAGTTCTCCCCAGTTCAGTATAAGGATGTATTTCTGACTTTCTGTCCAGTCCACCTCTACAACAGCATCAGGTCTTACTTAATTGTTTCCATTCTGGCTCAGTGCCGCCATTCTGTGCCAGTGGGAATCATCCATCTGTTTCAGCGTCATGAAAAACATTATTGTGTAACAGAGATTGTAGTTTAAACATGATATTATCTCTTCTGGAGTCTCCAGTATCCTTTCATTGACACCAACAACAGAAGCAGAAAGGCCCAAGTACCTAAGCCAAAACTGGAGAGCAGTATGAGAGCAACAGAACCACAGTTCCGCAGAGTGGGTCAGAGGGAAGAATCACGATACAGAGAAAGTGGCTGGTGATAACAGGGATGAAGAAGCCTATTTATTGGGTTAATGTCAAACAACATAAACTATTAAAGTGCCACTAAACTTCATTGTGATCTGAAGATGCTTAAGAAGAAGGAAGGCAAAAGACACTTACAGCAGCACAACCTATTACAGGGAGGGAAGAACTACAGATGGAGATCTACAAGAAGGTAGAGTCAAAATGAACAAGAAGGAAGAGTTCAAATGGACAAGAAAAATAAAAAAATTGGAGTAAGCCAAACTTAAACACCAGTTATAAGGATAATTACAGAAAGATCATGCTCTCATCAAGAAGATGGTCCAGAAAACCAACTCATATTTGATGGCAGAAAACAGAGAGAAAACAGAAGAAGAAAATCTCAGGGAGATAAGGGGAAAGCTGAATAAGGCTCAGATTTCCTGCCCTTTTTTGCTGGGAAAGCAGCAGAAGGTGGAACAAACCACCTGTTTAATCTCTACTAACATCCTTGAAATTTAGTTCCTGTAAAGAAAACATATGAATATTTTTAATACTGCTTTATTTAAAGGAAGCACTTGCAGTTCCTAAAAATACCCTATCATAAAACTGAAAATTTCCTGTCTTTCTCGATAACTGAAATACATCTCTCCTGCTTCATGCAAGGTTAAAGAAGACACTGGCGTTCCTACAAGGGTATATTCCTAAAAGTGAAAATCAGTGGAATTCATTGAATTTTGAGCACTGAACAAGAGAACTGTTTCTAAAATCTTTTCTGAGAAGTCATTCTTAGTCAACAGTTTCTCCTTTTACCCCCTGCTTTGCTATCTCTGTCAGCCTGGCAATTACTGCTGTAATGCAATTTTCTGCTTACTTAATGGCATAGTATCTTGCATCTATATAATGGCAGATGGAGTAATTTTGAAGATTAATTAAATACAATGTAAAATTACGCTTAGATTGAACGGCCAGGTAGAGTCTCTCACTTCCCAGTACTCCAAAGAGCACAACTGAACAAGATGGGGAGGTGGCTAGATCCCCAGTCTCAGTATGCCTGCTAGTCCCTAGTAGTAGTTAGCAAGAAAAAAAAACTACCAGTCTTTGTAAAAACATGTGGAAACTTCATCTGCAAGACACACACGAGCACTCTTCCTGTATGAATATTTATGTAGGTACAAAGTATCAAAGCCTCTGAACTCTTGTTACCATTAGTTTCACATTTCCCTGGTAGTAGAGGAAAATGCCACAATTTGGTTTCTGTTTTGTCTAGATAGAATATTTTAGTTTGTTCTCAAGTTCCCAATCACCAAGTTGTACTTCAGCACTCTGCAACTTTCAACTTTTGCCTGCCATATTTTTTGCCCCCAAAACAAATTATAGAAGAAAAACAGTTAGTTCAGCAGTAAGAATTTGAGATCTTCAAATAATTGATGTAGAAGTACATTGCAACACTAACCTCTTTCATTTTTTCCAGTTCGTTCTGTAGTGCTTGTTTGGCAATTTCAACTTCTATAAGCTGCTGTCTTAATTTTTCATTTTCATCTTCTGTTATAGTACGTTTTTCTTCCACATTTTCTAACTCATGATGAAGTCTCACCGACACATCTTTTGCAACCTAAGTGGAATGGCATATCAAAAGAAAGGTTAAAAAAAATTTCTGCTGCAGTGCTTAGTGCCTAAGCAACCATTTAGAAGTTAATGCTGGATGTTTTGATGGAATAGCTATGTAAGGAAATAGGTAGACAACGATATCCACAGACAGAATTCTAAATTATTTCAAATTCAAGCCAATTCCTTCCAAAAAATTGTACGATATTCCTACAGACTTCACTGGAAACCACATTAGACACCAAACCCCGACTCCATCTTAGGTCCTGTCACATCAAGAGTTAAACAGGACCTTCCTTATTCCTGGAGATGGTGCATCGTCCATCTTCTCTCAACCACAGCTAGCTTATGCTTTTTGATGCACTAAAACATATGCCCTTCAAATACTTGACATGCAACAGCATCTAAAAGCAGGGCCTGTCTTCTCCAGCCCTTCCCATCTGAGTCTTGTGTAGGACTACAAATGGATACACGTTTATTTTGACTCTGCTAGTTTCTCACTCCTTGGTGGACAATTAATCTAAATATTTACTGTTATTAGTTCATTTTAAGATTAAAATATGAACAAACAACATTTTTACTGGCCTTATGTTCACCCAAATGATGTCCAATATTTTCAATGAAAATGAACACTAAGGTTTTTGGTTGTTTGAGGGTTTTTAATGCACTTTCACATGAATAGAGTTAAAAGGCATACGGCAAGATCTAATTCCTCTTCTTCATTAAAAGTAATGAGAATCTTGCCCTCCAAGCCACTTGTACTATATTTTGTGAAACTGTCAGAAACTATAATCACACAGTAAAAATATTTAAATATACACTAATCACTGTGTTGATGGTGATTTAGAGACATAGACACAAAGTTTGAAAAGCCTAATTTCCTGCTTTTTTTAGAACACTGGAAAGCATAATTAATCCTACTTAGCATTAGTTAGGGGAGTTCAGTGAGCTATCCTTCATGGCTTTCACTAGAACTATCTTTATATTGGTCTGTCAGAGAATTATTTGACATACTAAAACTCTAAAGAAAAAATAATAATTGTAAGCAAGCATCTAGAAGAATCCAATCTATCAGAAATCAGCAGCAGCTAGTGACTCAGCCTCCCTTGACAAGAAACCCAGTGTGTGTGAATTACAGATACAACATTGCAGTGTAGCACAAGACCATTCAATAACCTCCCCCACTGCACACGCACTCCAGACACATAATGCCCAACAGAAAGAGCGAGTGGAGGGGAATTTCAATTATAACCATACTCCAAAGAGACTGCAGAATGAGCTGAGAAACACACCACAGGGCTTTAGCTTGATGTCTTTTCCTACACTTAGTATTAAAGTGCTCATCTGGTTGTCCAACCATAGCAAATGGAAAATCATGGGGGATATTTTAAACAGCACCCTAACAGAATCTGTCTTCAGTCTATAGATACAGTCTGGATCAGGAAGTAAAACCAAATTATAATAACATTACTGCTAGCTAATTTTTTGACACAGAATTTGGTGGAATAGCTATTAATGCAGGAAAATACTACAGAGCACTCTAGATCACATGGGAAATGGGACTCACTTTTGCAAGATACATTTCAATACAGCTATATGCAAGACTGCATCTCTGAAAGATCAAGTCCCCTAATATGTTGCCCATGCAAAGTGAACGACATTATTTTGGATAGTCATTCTTCAGAAGAGAACTTGGAAACACTACAGAAAAATGCACAAGAGTTATAATTATGGTTAGCCAGCACACGAAATTCTATTAGGCAGAAATTTGGCTTTAGACATTCATGCCTACTCCAAAGCAGAACACATTCATGAATGGTGAGAACGCTCTGCAAAAGCACTGTTCCTTTCCAAAGAGTCAATCATATTGGGAAACACATGGCAGACATGCTAATTAAAGTGAACCCTTTGTACAGCTCGATCTAAGGCTTTAGCTGCTGTCTCCAATATTGGCAGGCAAGCACCTCAGCAGAGGTGCCCTCACCAATTCCCTCCCCAGCCTGCATGTGTATGACTTGCTAATCAAAGTAACAAGAAGCCAACAAAGAAGCCAACTCCATAAACTGGAATCACAATATTCACTTGGGATATGAAGGCTAATGCTCAAATTCTGCTTGCAAATGTGTGTATCTCAAGAAAACACCTAAGCATCATTCTGGGTGTGCAAAATATCCCTTGTTTCAAACAGAAATCATGACAAAGGGGTGATTTTGCTTCTGACCAGGAAGACTCTATTTTGCTAAGAGCCACACAGGCAGCTGTATTTATAGAATTGTCTCAGGCACAACAGAAAACGTGGGTTTTGAACATGCACAGAAAAGGAAAATCAAATAGAAATTTTAATAATAATAATGACAAGCTGGTAAACTTTCAGAAAAGATGATCCAAACCAGGCCTGGAAATAGTATACACTCAATCCGTTATACTTATCAGAAAGAAGTGTAAAAATTACCTTGTTCCTAATCATGCACTAAATTCGCATTTTAAACTGCAGTCCACAGAGTCCAATGAACCATAGGTAACTAGAGTACTAGGCAGAAACGTGGCCAATAAGCTCACATTTGCTACACAGGGGTCTTCACTTCCATGAGAAAAGGTAGGAAACCAGACAAGTCAAAAAAGTTTGTGTGTCCTGGTTCAGCAGGAGCCTTTCAATGTCTAGTGACTGGAAGCAGAAATTAACCTTCCAACTATGTCAAGAAAGGGGGATTTTTTCTGTAACTGGAGCAAGCAATCTAGAATGCAGATGACGGGTATTTTACCAATGGCAATATTTAAACAAGGACAGAAACTTTTCCTCAGCAATGGGTTGTGGTACATTCAGACCTTATGGACGAAATGCAGTTGATTACACATTGAAATTTGATGGGTTTTGTCTAAGGTTACAAGTGAATGTGGAAAATCCCGGATTTACTGAACACAGCAGTTTTTTTACTGACAGCAACAGAGTCAGGATTTAGTGTTGTGACTCTGCGAGTATTCAATCTGCTGGTCCCCTACAATCTTTCACTAAATTGTAACATAATCCCCTCAAAGTCAATGGGGCTATGTGATGAGCTTGGTTTAATTTTGCATTGGAAGGGTACATTTTGTGTTCATCATAAAAGGTACAAAACCTTTAGTTCCTAATTTGCATTTGAGTCACTCCTTGCACAATACCTTTACAAAAAGTGACTGGACTCAAGCTGCAAATAGCCCATCTAATACTGGAAGGACTTCTATTACCAAGGATAGATTGGCCACTGCTATTCTATGAGCTGCACTGGGTGCACAGTGGAATGGATGGAAATGTCTGAGTCATGAGGACCAAGAGCACGGTTGTGTCTCCATCTGAGACGCTCCCTTCCCTTGACACCTGCTCACATCCGTACCTTGAGGTCCTGCTCCATGCTGCGTATGAGCTCGCTGTCGATCTCGCCCGTCTGGGCGTAGCGGAGCCTCTTGCGCTCAGCCTTGCGCAGCCTGTACTGAAGGATCCGGCAGTTCTTGTTTGCTCGTTCCAGTTCATGGCGCATTTCTTGAAGCTGACAAGCATCCTCCTCAAAGAAACTGTCTCTCATCTCGTCCATCTCTGTCCTCAGCTCATCTATCTCGTTCTGGCACCAGGATGAGAAGGAGACAGGGACGCAACAGGTGGGTCAAAAGCACAAATGTCAGCACGTATAGAGGGAGGCAGCCAAAATGGAGCTCCGCCCCGCAGGGACGGCAGGTAAATACAACCCAGCTCATTATAAGCACCGCAACGAAGCAGGGAAACGGCACTGCCCGCATGCCCCACGACAGAGCCATCTTAACGCTGCCTCCAGTGCTCCTGTCGCGGGAGAGGGCGGTCGGGAAGGTCCCTCCCGCCGCGAGCGTGGGGAGGCGGCCCAGCCCCCGCCCGGCCCCAGTTCTCCCCCAACCCCGCCGCCGCCCTGGCCACTCACCTTGAGGCTCTCGTTCTCTTCCCGCAGCTTCTCCATCTCTTCCTGCATCTCTTCCTGCAGGTGCGGGCTCAGGGCGCCTTCGGGGCCGCAGCTCCTGCCGTCGCCTCCCGCCTCGCCCTGCCGCAGCCCCTCCGCCCCGGCTGCCGCCATGGCA